>WNYE01000064.1:126423-182724 GCA_021396245.1 Sporothrix humicola | reverse complement strand
TACGTGCCTTTTGGCCCTGCCGACTGGAAGAGTCTCGAGGCGGGCCAGGTGAAGCTGTAGGCGGGGAAGGTGGTTGTTCGAATCCTGCCAAGGTGGGCACCGACGCTGTGTTCTGGCTCAAGAACGGTGCATACGTGCCTTTTGGCCCTGCCGACTGGAAGAGTCTCGAGGCGGGCCAGGTGAAGCTGTAGGCGGGGAAGGTGGTTGTTGATTGATTAATGTTTGATGGTTGGCAAAATTATTGACCTTTGCCTGCCGTCCCGTTGTTTCCTATTGTTTTGTTATCTTGCATATGTGGATGCTACCCTACCTTCCACCGCCCGTCTGGGCCTTTCTGGCAGACGGCATTTAGCTGCACGGTTGTGGCACTATTTTTCTGTTTTCGATTTTTCGATTATTCTTATGATGAGATGGCCAAACTTTTCCTATTTGTATGGACGGCCTGGGCACATACCCTAGAGACAGCCCGCCGCCGGCCTCCTCTTGCCTCTCTTATGCATCCTCTTTACCTTTTTTTGTCATTTCTCCCGCTTTTCCTCTTACACGCCCTTTAGTACTTTTGATGTATATAAGTTACTTTTTACTCTTTATTTTACCGGGGACTCGTCTCTGGCACCCAATCCGCAATACCTACAGTTAATTTCTCACTTTCTCACCACACTTTTTAAAGTGCTTGGCTCTACGTTTTCGGTATCTGATCTCACAGTCGATTTTTGCATTTCCTGGACCTTCGCCCTATAAGGAGAGAGGATGGAAAGGCGATTGCGTTGTCTTGCGTCGTCTCGTCTCGTTTATTTACTGAATGCTACATCGCCGAAGCGTGTAAGATGCATGGTGTAAGCTCAATATGAGCTGGGGGCTGTTTTTCACCAGGAACAGGGACTCGGCGATACCTATTCCGGTCAAGCCAAAATGTTTGGCAGGTTCGCCGACTTATAATGAGTTCTTGTCCACTACATATTTGTCGTCTAGTCTCTGTCTGGCGTTTGAACGGTATTTAGTTATTTAGCTCTGTTTTTTTTTCAGCGTCAGCCTCGACGGCCTGTCAGACGGTCATGGCATCTCCATGGAGCAAGATTAAACGAGCAACCAGAGCGGCACTTTTGCGATGTTCGGCGGCAGTTAAAACGGAAGATGACAGTCAATATTGACCGGTAGCCGCGTTTGTGAATATGATCTCAAGAAATGGAAGTGAAGTTGAACATCACGGAGGGTTTTATTGCTCCTCTCCATTGCGGACAGTTTATTCAGCAGAATGTCCCAAATGGACGCTCGCCGACAGCTTGGGTCGTCGTTCATTTTCCTTGGCCTTGCATTATGCCTCGAAATGAGACGACTCGTATCAACTCTTTGATTTCCAAGCATCCTGATTAGTTGGCATGAAAATAAAATAAAACCATACAAACCTGCAAGGCCCTTTCGAGAAAGACGAAAGAGGGGCGACAAGGCCAGACCAGAACCAGGTCAGCCCATGGTGCGGTCCGTGAAAAAGAAGGCGAGAAGAAAAAGGTGTCAGGGGAGCGTCAAATAAGACGACAACGACAGCCGTCTGGCCGCGTGTGTTGCGATGCCCCAAAATGCGGCTGGGTCCCTTCTTCTCTGCGCTTGGCGGCCGCCCGACACCCGCGCCTCGACAAAGGCCGCGCCGTGACGACTCGACAATTGGACGATTGCTGCGAGCTCCAGAGCATGCCCATGAAAGCCGCCGCCCAAATGACATAATTGCCCGCGACCCCAGCAGAGCAGCTACCAAGAGCCAATCACTGAACTGAACGATTGCGCGATACCGTACTAGGCCGCAAGAGGGGCTAGTGCGGGGTGCATTGGATGGTGCAAGGCGAGTCTCAAAGCCTGAGAATGGCAGTGAGAAGCGCAGAGAAGCTGCAAAAGCAAGGTTGGCGGGGGCGTGAAATTGCACGCGTGCGCAGGAGAGGGAAGAAAAAAGTGTTTGGCGTTATGGAGCTAAGCTCTGTCGTGTAAGTCGACGTATGGTCTGGGCTGCGCAGCAACGCTCCTGCCTTCCAGATCGGCGAGCAAACATCTGGGGACTTAGAAACTGGGAGAAGGAGCTGCGCGACAGTTCCTTCTGTCCAGAGAATTTACATGTTGGAAAATAGAGACACGAAAGCTGCTCTTTTACAAGAAGGAAGCTCCGCTGAACTCCAACTGGAAAGAGCACATGCGAACGCGTGGGATGATGCATGGTTGCGCAGGCAGGAACGACGTGGTTGGAGATGGAGGGGCGTGGGCGGGGGGAAGGTGCAAAGCGCAATGAACATAATGCCCAGAGAAGACGAAAGAGGCAAGAGGGACCCAGATCCAACTGCGACGGAGACGGCCAGAGAAGATGATCGCAGGCATCGCACGTTAGGGAGGGAAGGCGTGATCCATTAGCCAAATCCCGATTTTTCCAAGTCTCGTCTGCTGTGCAGGCTCACTTGTCGTAAGTTGCTACTGAGCAGGACGCAGAGAGGGGTGTGCAGAGTGAGAATTAGAAGAAAGAACAACAGAAAAAGACCAAAGAAACGAGAGAGCAACTACGAAAAAATAACGAAAACGGGGCGCCGGCTGGACCGTAGTCGGACGACCCTTTTTCTCCCTCCCTTTTTCTTTGCTCCTTCCCAGCTTGCTACTTCTGCTAGTGGTAAACCTTGAAGACCAGCTATTTAAAGTAGAAGGCGCGCCGCCCAACCGGCTTGCAAAAGTTGAAGCTTCCTTTTCCTCCCCTCTTCTTCTCTCTTTTCTTTCTTCTCCTTTTCTCTTCTCTTCTTCCCCACTGACATCAATTCTCACCCATCTTAACCGCATCTTCTTCACAAACCCTTTTACCCAAGAACCACACACAACCTTCACAATGGCTGAGGAGAGACCCGCACCGTAAGTACAGACTGAGAACGGCTGCTGACAAACGGTAATCCGAGGCAGCTTTTAGCTGTGTTTTGAGCTGGCCCTTACAAGCCGGCCAAATCGGACCAAGTCGGACCACGCCGGGGAACATTCGAGCTCCGGAGTGTGCCGCCGTGCACCAGAACCACAGAACCCACTGCTAACACCCTCCCCAGCATCCGCCTGGGCACCATCGCCCCCAACTTCAAGGCCGACACCACCAAGGGCCCCATCGACTTCCACGAGTTCATTGGCGACAACTGGGTCGTCCTGTTCTCGCACCCCGAGGACTACACGCCCGTGTGCACCACGGAGCTCGGCGAGTTCGCCCGCCTCGAGCCCGAGTTCACCAAGCGCGGCGTCAAGCTGATTGGCCTGTCCGCTAACACCCTGGGCTCGCACGAGGGCTGGATCAAGGACATTGACGAGGTCACCGGCTCGCTCGTCAACTTCCCCATCATTGCCGACAAGGAGCGCAAGGTCGCCTACCTGTACGACATGCTCGACTACCAGGACACCACCAACGTCGATTCCAAGGGCATTGCCTTTACCATCCGCTCCGTCTTCGTCATTGACCCCAAGAAGACCATCCGCACCCTGCTCGCCTACCCCGCCTCGACCGGCCGCAACTCCGCCGAGGTCCTGCGCATCGTCGACTCCCTGCAGACCGGCGACAAGAACAAGGTCACCACCCCCATCAACTGGGTCCCCGGTGACGACGTCATTGTCCACCCCAGCGTCAAGACCGAGGACGCCAAGGTCCTGTTCCCCGAGGTCCGCATCGTCAAGCCCTACCTGCGCTTCACCCCGCTGCCCAAGGACAAGACCTCGGCCGCTTAAGTGCAATTCGCGAGAGCGTTTTTTTCCGATTCCCCCCAAAAATTGCGTTTGTGAACGGCTCGATCTTTACCATCTATTTTTCTATATCCCGAGATTTTTTTATGTATGCAATTGGGTAGAGGAAACCTCCCACGTTCATGAAATAAAAAAAAAGAATACCAAGACCAAACAAGAAGAAGAGAAACCTCTTTAATAATTTGTAACCAGTGAAACGACGCCGAGTGGACCGACAAACGCCGTCAAAAGGCCGGAGAGCCTCCCGATTCGTGGCTTATGTTGTCCGAAGAGCAGAGCAAGGTTCAAAGGCCGCCCGTCGCCGGAGTGCCGCCGCAGTCTGACAAGCAGAGATGGCTGGCATGGACAAAGAGGCCCATGACACCCCGCTCCACTCGGCACTCTTGTGTCCCCCAATGACGAAAGTGCATCTCCGTACCTTACTCAGTACAATTGCAGAAAGGAACGCAACAACGTGTGTCTGCAGGTTTTTGAAACGAAGGTGTCGCCGGCTGTTTACAGGGCTGAAACACGGAACGAATCGTGGGCAACCGTTTTGTGCCAATCCGTGCCATTGTGCCATTGAGCCATTCTTCTCCATTTTGTTCCAACATGGACTGTGCGCTCCTGTCGACTGACATCTTTCACATTGTTCCCTTCTTCCTATAAGTTTGTTTCTTGTCAGGCTTAGGTTTCGGTCAAATGTCAAAATATCTACGACGTAATACATCCCGCAGCTGACATCTCACGTTCAATGTCGCACCATTCGCCGTCATGTCCACTTTCATTCCAGAACATGAGGGTTTGAGGCCTTTCCCTTCACTCATCCGGTCGTCGGTCGCTGGCCCAGCCAGCCCAATGCCCAATCGTGCACCCCTGCGGTCAGGCCCTGGTGCCTTGTCCAGCCTGAGAAGAGAGGGAAGAGAAACAAGGGACAGGGCGACAGGGTTTGCACAGGGCGCACCGATGCCTCGTGGCATTTTGAGTGTATGGTATGGCAGCAGGCAGAATCTCTAATCTGGCAGGCAAAGTACAGACTTTGACCTGCACGATTGCAAGGGTCGCCTGGGCCAAGTCCCATCTGGTCCTGTATTCAAATTCATGAAACAACGGCAGCGCTCTGCCGTGCAGGGAAAAGCGAGACCGAGAAAAGATGAAGGACGAAGATAATGATGGAGGAAAGGCAAGGTCTGTAGAAATCTGTAGAAATCTCAGAGGGATCAACTGGCCGTGGTCGTCACAGCGAAGAGCCATGGAGAATTGCTTCCGTGGGCCACATTCGCTGTTCGTCGCCATCTTGATCCTCTCGCATCTTGCTCCGTGCCCCTTTGCAGATTTTCTCGTTAAGGAGGATCTCTGTGCAGTACCGACGCCCACATGATTGGCGCCAGCCAACAGATCAACCAAAGGAAGGCTCACCCCTTGCGCGCACGTTGGTTGTGCATAGTTTCTTTCTGTATCGAGAATTGACTTAATAAACTGTGCACTTGCATACACATTTGCGTTTAGATATTGTATGGCAACAACCACCGCCAGCCGCCCATGGTCGGCCGCTCTTTGTTCGTTCCTCCCTCATTTCTGGTGGCCGCCGGAAAAACAGCCAATCAGCATCTGATTTGCACCTTCTTCCTTCCCTCATCCTGTGCCTTGTGAATTGCCTGGATGCCCCGTGCGTCCCCACATATGACACGAAAAGGGAAACCGCCAGCCAGGCCCAGCAGTCCAGTAGCCCTGACCGTTGGACCTGACCAGTGGCAGCAGAGATATCGCTCCAGCCCCGTAGACGTTATGGAAGCTCCAGCTAGTTCAGCCCATCGCACCTTCCCGACTGGCGCCCTGATTGTCGTTTCTCCCCTCCAGCCCTCTCTCCCACCAGAGCAAGACGAGGCAGGAACCCCCCCTTTTTAGCCCACCGAGAGCCCCTCCTGACAGGAACCGATCCCCAACGTTCGAAAACGGAAAGTGCGCGACAGAACCAGACAGCGCAAAAGGAAGGAGCGCACTCGAGCCAGTCGTCGACCTCGAACGGCACGCACTCTGCAGCCTCAACCGTCTTTTCTCTTTTTCCCTTTTTGAATTTCTTCTCCTTTTCTACATCATCTTCGCCTCTCCCGCTTCCGCCAAACTTTGACGTCGTCCGTGGCCTCTTTCGCACGAACACCACGCGCATTGCCTCCGTGTTTTTCTTCCCCTCTTCGTCACTTGGTCACAGCGCGCACATTTTCTCGTGCCCCTTTTTTTCCCTCCTCCTCCTCTCGACGAACCACCACCCTTCTTTTTTTGTTCTTCTCGTCACCCCTGGTCTAGACCGAATAAATTGACCATCTGCAGTCGAAAAAGGGGAATCTCCCGCTCGCGCAGAACAGGCCAAACAAACCTGCCCCGGAAGCAACGTCGCCACGCGGTTTGCAAAAAGCACGTCCGCCATTGTGTTTTGTGCTTGTTTGTCTCTCCTGTTCGCCCTTCGTCCACTCTTTGCGCCCGCCCAGACGCCCCAGCAGATACGAAATACCTCAGATATACTCAGAATACAGTCGTAATTCCTTCTTTCCAACGCCCAAGACGCCTCGTCCCCAGCGCGATCCCAGTTCCAGCCAGCCAAGCCCCTCGACTCGACCCGCCTTTTGACTCCTCCGGCCCACATCCTACTCGTCGCTGCTCACTCTTCCTCACCTTCTCACGTCGTTCCTTCCTCGTAGCTCTCTCGTCCAGCTAGGAAACAAGCGACGAAGATAGGATTTCGAGTCAACATCTCGCGGCTCTCCCTCCAAAGTACAGCTTTTTGTGCGCCCTTTTGCCTCGTGCGCAACTGCCCCTCCGAGCTGTTCCTGTCACCCCCCTCCACCCTTTCAAAGAACGTCTGTGCGGTCAGCATCCAGCGGACCACTCCGTCCTTTTTTCTCTGTCTGTCTCTGTCTCTCTTTGCCCTCTCCTTTTTCTGCATCTGTACGAAGTACGAGAGTACATCCAACATTCGTACCTTTTTGCGGCCACTACCAGTCTTTCGATTTCTCGCAGTTCTTCCTCTCTCGGACCCAGTCTTTCGCATCCTCTTTTTCCTCCTTCGCTCCGCCTGCCGCCTCCTCTCGGCCTGCAACCCACACCCACCCGTATCCGTACTCTGTGCTCCCTCTCACATCCCAATTCCAACTCCCTCCTTCTTGTTCGCAAACAAGGCAGGTATCCGAAAGGAGAGACGAACCCACGAACAGAACGGCCAAGTCGCCCGAAATTGCTCGCTGCAACGCCAAACCGAACGAGATTCGACCTTAACATCCCGAATAGAGGTACGGCGGGAAACGAACCATAGCTGTGGGACTTCCACCGTCCTTCTAGCTCATCTTGTTCATCCTCTTTTTTTTTGTCCTTCTGTCAAGGTACGCACGCACGCTCGCGCCTCTAGATTTCCTTTGCTTCTGCCCTGTTTGCCCCCTTTTGTCCTTTACTCTCTGCCCCATATCCCCATTCTTTTTTTTTTCTTCTCTTCTACCCTTGTCTCCCAAGACAAGTTCTGGAAGCCCGCTAGACGCCCTGGGGCTGCCTAGCTCTCCATCTCCACGACCATCCTTTTCAACGTCTTTCCCTCATCTTCTTTGTCACTCTGGTTCTGCTCTCTTTCCCTCTTCCTTTCCTTCTGTTTTCTCTTTCCTCTCTCCCTCACATGTCTCCCCAGTGACAATTACACATGCTCTCTCCCACTGCCTTCCATTGAGAGTCGGCCCTCCCTAGTCTTTTTCGTCGACTCGCAGCTACGATCCACACCTCGACAGACAATCCTACCTTGAGGAGGCATCTTCATGTAGCTACTCTCCGGGGTGTGATACATCGTTCCGCTCGCAAGCTCCCACCGTTCGTCGTGCCCCCCTGGTCCGCCTGTCCTGCCGATCTTGGGAAACAGAGCCTTTCTTTCCAACGTCATCCGCCTTGCTTCTGCGCTAGCCCTGCATCCTTGCCTTATCCCTTTTCTTGTCTATTTTTTTTTTCTCTCATCCCCCTTGCATGTTGTTACCCTTTGTTGTTCTCTTTCACTTCCTTTTTTGTTCACCTCTTTGTCAACCTTTTTTGTACTCGAAAGAGGGCACGCCACAAAGTCTTCGACCAGGTCGTGGACTTCTTTGAGACATCGAGAGAGACAGTTGCTGCAGAAATTGTCTTCAGCCAAGCTAACACAGCATGGACAGCTTCACGGAGCACGACGAAGGCGACTCGCGCTATTCCGACGCTGAGTACGACGAGCACCGAGCTCTCCAGTCCGCCAAATCTCCCTCCGACCTCTTCTCTGGCGTCTACCGCGGCATCAAGAAGAGCATACCCGGCCGAGACGACTTCTCCCGCTTCTCACGACAGGCCGCGACTCCTTACCGCAACTCTCCTCCTCCGCCGTCCCAGTTCGTGCTCAAGCCGTACGCTCCGGGCTCCGAAGACCACCCATTAGGCTCCGCGCCTCTCTCTGGATACCGATCACCCGTGCAGCATTACCAGCATGCTCGCAGCCTAAGTTTACAAAATAGTCTCGAAAAGCCATTACCACAACCGCCACAAGCACCTCCGAGCTTCCCTCTCCTCTCCTCGAACGGCCCTCCGTCCTCTCAAATACGCTTCGCTGCGTCCAGCGGGAGCCTTGCTTCCATACAAAGTTCCGACGCGGAAGACGACATCATGGACAGTCGAACCAGCACCATGGACTCGGCCTCGTCGGCCGAGCAGGGCTACTATGCACCCAATGCCGGCGCCGGGCCATCACCAGCAGCGATCGGCATGGACTCGAGCATGAACAACAGCCAGTCAAGTATAACAGACGACGAACGCCACAATATAGTTACACGAACCAACGGCCCGCTCTCGGCCGGCCCGTCACCACAGCCTCAACAATCATCATCATCACGCGGGACCCCTGGTGGTCCCAACCAGGCAGCATCGTCTGGCAACAACAACAACAATAACAACAACCCTCCCCAGCAACAAAGCTCCGGCTCTTCAGCACACTTGTCGGGTCTTATGTGCAATGTCCACCGAACAACCGGCCGGGAACCGCATCCCCTCGTTGGTGCAACGACTACGATTCTCGGCGACAAGCTCTACGTCTTCGGTGGCCGGATTTTGTCTAGGAGCCGACCGGCCTCGCTCACCTCCGACCTGTACGAACTCGACCTGATCCGCCGCCACTGGACAAAACTCGAGACCTCCGGCGATATCCCACCACCACGGTATTTCCACTCCATGTGCGCTCTCGGCGACTCCAAGATGGTCTGCTACGGCGGCATGTCGCCACAACAAAGCGCCAACGGCGGCTCTCCCCAGGACCAGCAACAAGACGTGACCGTCATGTCCGACATTTACATCTATGACGTGCCGACCAAGAAGTGGACGTACATTCAGACACAGGAGACCCCACAGGGCCGCTACGCCCACTGCGCCTGTATCCTCCCTTCTTCCGCCACCTTCAGCTCCCACCGCGCACCCCTCTCCGCACTGCAACACAACCCGGCAACAGGCACCAACGAAGGCCGTATCGGCATCAACATTGACGGCACGGGCGGCGCAGAGATGATTGTTGTTGGTGGCCAGGACGGTGCCAACCACTACATTGAGCAGATCAGCGTCTTCAACCTCCGCAGCCTCAAGTGGACATCGACCGAACCTCTCGGCAAGAGCTGCGGCGCCTACCGCAGTGTCGTTGCGCCACTGCCGCCATCCGTCACCGCCCGTATCGGCCGGGCCAACGCACCAAACGCAGCAGCCAACGTCCGCCCGGAAATGGGCGGCATCAGCCAGGAGGCGCGCGAGCCCGGCTCGTCGATGCTCGTCTACTCCAACTACAACTTCCTCGACGTCAAGCTCGAACTCCAGATCCGGTCGCCCGACGGCACCCTCACCGAGAAGCCCATGGCCGGCACCTACACACCTCCCGGTCTCCGTTTCCCCAACGGCGGCGTCATCGACACGCACTTTGTGGTTAGTGGCACATACCTGACAAGCTCCAAGCAAGAATACGCCCTCTGGGCGCTTGACTTGCGGAACTTGACGTGGTCGCGGATCGATGCTGGCGGCAGCGTCTTTAGCCAGGGCAGCTGGAACCGCGGTGTGCTGTGGAACCGGAGGAACTCGTTTGTGATTTTGGGCAACCGTAAACGCAGCCTCGTGGACGACTATAATCATCGTCGTATTAACTTTACGAACGTGTGCATGGTCGAGCTCGAGGCTTTTGGATTTTACGACAACCCTCGCAAGACGACGCCCATGTCTGGCTTCGTCTCTGCGAGCAGCCCTTACACGAACCCTGGTCTCAGTCTGGCCCGTAAAGCGGGCTCGACTGCCGGTGGACGGTTCCACTCCCGTGCCTCGGAAGATTTGGGCGAGAAGGCGTTGGCGCTGCGCGAGCTAGCCGATATGGACATTCTGTGTATCGGCGGCGAGCGCATCCCGGTGAACAGCCGCATCGTGGCTCGCCGCTGGGGCCCGTACTTTGTGCAGCTTCTGCGGGAAGGCACGGCCACACAAGATGGTAGTGAGCCCGCTGGCATTCGTTCGACCCCTGTATCGGCTATGCGCAGCTCCAGCATCACCATCACGCCGTCGAGCCGCAACACAATGGAGAGCACAATGTCCATGGGCTCGCAAGCGAGCAGCTCTGCCGGCAAGCCACCGAGCACTCCCGGCACCAGCCTCTCGGGCATCTCAGCCATCGCCGGACCCATGTCGCCCGCTGTTGATCCTGCCACAATCAACACGGCCCCGACACCAAGGACGCTGCCGCCCAACAGCCGCCCTCGCTGCCTCTACCTCCCCCACACCTACCTCACCGTCCAGGCCTTGCTTCATTTCCTGTACACCAGCTCTCTCCCGTCGCCCGCCAACCAGCTCTGCACGCCGCAGATCCTGTGCTCTCTGCTGCAGATCGCACGCCCGTACCGCATTGACGGTCTCCTGGAGGCCGTCGTCGAGCGCCTCCACGCCTTGTTGGACAGCCGCAACGCCGCCGCCGTGTTCAACGCCACGGCGATGGCCGCCGGCGGTGGCCGCGGTATTGACGGCACGCTCAACCCCAACTTCTTTGTCCCCAGCGGCCTCGATGTCCTGAGCCCTCTGGACTCGACCATGCAGTCCCCCTCCCAGACTCTGTCCGACCAGCAGCTGCCGGGCAGCGACCCCAGCGGCCTGGCCGGCCGCACGGCGGGCCTCTCGATCAACACCTCGGTGGCCGGCTCGACCACGTCGACGTCGAATGGCGGCGCCCGCCCCAGCAGCGGCGAGCTCAGCGCTACCACTAGCGTCTCGGGCTCCGAGTGGAGCTCCGAGATGGGCGACAACAGCGAGCGCGGCCAGCGCGAGGTCTGGAGCGGCGAGCTCAGCAGCGTCATTGGCCTGCAGAAGCGGGGTCTCAAGGGCCTCATGGAGGGCCGCCGGCTGCGCGAGCGGACGGGCACGAACACGGGGATGGCGGGGCCGAACAATGCCCGCGTTGGGCTGGGTATTGCCAGCGGTTGATTTTCTTTCCGGTGAATTCTTTATTCTTTTCTGTTTTAGTTTTCTTCTGATGAGCTCACGAGCCCTTTTCTTCCTACTTCATTTCAACTTTACATATAAACTTTTTGACGAACGCCGCATTTTTGGAGGCGACTATTTAGGGACTTCTATTTGGAATTGGTTTTACGTTATGACTTGCTATGACTTCCGTCTGATCCGTAATATTGAAGTGAATTGTGATACTTTTAATATATTAGATTTTCATCTCCTGAACTCTTTTTATTTCATTTTATTTTTAAATCTATTTTGGAAGAAATAAAATGTAGAAAATCATTTCATGACATAAAGTTAACTTGATGTAGGTTTAGCACGTCCAAAGTAAATTAAACAACGTCATCACAAACGTAATATGGACGGTTTTCCTGCTGTTTGTCAAGTAAAATACCAACACTTCATTCTCTCGGCGTCCCCGCCAAGGCTGGAAATGTGCCGTGTCGGAGTTCGCTCGGGAGCCTGGGTGTTTGTTCATCACACCGAGGGCCCTTCCTTGTGTGAATCAGAGAACCAACGACTCGTACGTCTTGGCTGTCATCTATTATATATATATATGGCAACGCCTCACTAGTTCTTGGCTTTTTGTAAACATGTGGCCTGTCGTGGTCCATTTCATGATGTCCGCCTTGGCGATGATCCTCTGCTTTCTAAACAACCATCTCCTCTAGCCGACGTCGGCACCGGCGCAAAGAGACTCGAGGACGAGCATTCTGGGCATCCCCAGGCCAAGGATGACAAGAAAGCTTGTCCTTTATTGTTGGGATGGATTTCAATAATGAGAAAAGACGACAAACTCTTGGTACTACGAACCCTTGCCCGATGTCTGATATATGTCACATGATTACCAAGATACATAAACATCTGGTTTGGGCCCTTTCAACGTGTCTATCAGGGACGAGCTCGACATCTGTCTGAGTGTGTGAAGCCCTGACATGATTTTCTACAGATTTTGGGCCTGTCTCTATTATTGCAGCCGTCTGAGCCTCAGGCCGTGCACAGGATGAATAAAACATATTCTCTGTACAGTTGGCCACCTGTCTCCCGTCAATGAGCATTCTCTGGACATAATGAAGAGTTTATTTTTATGCACACGCATTTATTTTGATCACCAAATTCAAAGCCGTTCCAACGGCAGCGCCAAGACCCCGGAAATGACAGCATGGCGGACGACAGGAGAAGGAAGCAGACCGGGAAATGATAGCATTGACCCTCTCGCTCATGCAACGTCCCTGTGATCGTCGTGGATTGTATTTAGACTTCATAATTTTCAAAGTCTCTCATCTTTCTCGTGAGATGACCACATGGCCGCTGGGATTTAGACCCAAATGATGTGTAGGATGGCGTTGTGAGGTCTAGATGCTGATGTTTTGTAAATTGAGCCGTCGAGACTTGTTGGTCGTCAGTACAATATTAGAAGATAAACGCGGAGAGAGCGACCAATCTATGATGACGAGGCTGATGTTGGGATGCTGTAAATAAACATACGGAAGCATCTTACGTTTTATCATGAGCAATTTTATGGAAAGTAGAAGCGACCCATTCGGTGTTCCTTTCTCTGGAATATTCGAGATGTTCATCCTATCATATGTATTTTGGGCCTCGTCTGTTATTTTGCCGTTCCTTCAGGATGTAGATGGAAAGAGCCATGTTGGAAATGTGAATGCCAAGCCGTAAACAACGATTGGTGTACTGACTCGACGTCGGCTCACAGAGTCCGATCATTTTAACTTTAAGCTTAACAGCGGACAATAGGGGAGAAATCAATACTACGCGTCTATTATGCTGATTTTGTGTGGCTGATCATATTATCCTGACGGCATTCTATTGGTAAATATGCTCCGAGGCCTCGATGGAGATGGAGGAATAAATAGCTAAGCCTCGTGTTCTTGTCCTCCTTTCTCCCGGTTTATCCACGATCACCACCACCACTGGGATCTGTCGGAGGAAAATATACAAGCTTTTATCATTGACCTTTGCCGAGCGGCGTATGTGCTCTTGGCAGTAGAGGGGAAAGAGAAAGGAAGGGATTCTTGGGGGCAGAAAGGGTGTAGCGACGGAGAAATAGGAGAGTCAGTCAAACAAGCCTTTTTCTGCCCCTGCCATGCCTTGTCCTCGCCTTTTTTTCGCCGACTCGGAAGCGTAAATGATACCAAGACAGGAAAAAGAGTGTGTAGCCAAGACGTGTATAGAGAGTCCAACAGGAGCCAAGACGTGGAGAACCGACGATGTAAATAGAAGATGACGACGCCGTGAGACCACAGAGGATAAGTTTGGACCACCAAAGTGTGAGATCCACCTACGCAAAAATATTCTCCTAACACTCCTTGATCAGAGCTTATCATTGTTTTGAATGAAAAACAAAGTTTTGCGAGAAGTCTTGTTTTCCCGGTAGGATTGTGAGGATCATGAGGATCACTCCTCCAAGAGCGGCATCTAGATGCTGGTGTTTGGCGCCGGTACATCCACCGACTATTCGAACGGTTGCTGTAAGTGCTGTAAGTGCTGTAAGTGTTGTAAGTGTTGTGTTGTAAGTGTTGTAAGTGTTGTAAGTGTTGTAAGTGTTGTAAGTGTTGTAAGTGTTGTAAGTGTAAGTGTTGTAAGTGTTGTAAGTGTTGTAGTTGCTCTGTATGTGGACAAAGGCATAGAGCAGTCGGTGGCTCGATCGTTCGGATAGTCGGTGGATGTACTAGCTGCCTGATATTTTCCATCTTTGTCAAATTGGCTTTGAAGCGGCGCGGAGACATCTAGAACGATGTCAAGGAAGGAAGCAAACAAACCCCGGAGATCAAAATGAAAAAGAGGAATACGAGGAAAACGCTGGAAATAACTGAAGCCTGAGATTGAGGAAGACTGACCTCGACTGCGGCTTCAAAGCAATCTATTTGCCCGCGGTGTGTTCATTTATTTTGGCACTTTACAGCAATGTCCGTGTTTGTCGATCCCGTCAGCACATTTGGAGAACATAATATGGAGAACCCGAGAGCGACAGAGCCGTCCAGCGGATATCCCCAGAAGAACATGTCAACGTCATCAGGGTTCCGCGAACTGTTGTCGTTCATATCGACGATAGATGAATAGCAGAACACTGTCCTGGGATGCCATCATGGTGTCTTCTCTCGGATATAAATACGTCTTGACTTCCCTGCCCAAAATCTGGGTTTGTTTCGTCTCCATCCCCATCCACTCCAGCATCTTCATCTTCACAGGCAACATTTTCAGACAACTCTTGTCCACCACTCCCACCATCAAAATGAAGTTCATCCAGCTCATTGCCACCCTCTTCCTGGCCGCCACGGCCCACGCGGCCGTCGCCGACATCCAGCGCAGCTGCACGGACCGCTGCCTCGAGGAGAGCAACGAGTGCGCCCGCGCCCACCACCGCGAGCACCGCTGCGAGGAGGAGTTCCGTAGGTCTCCCGAACCCCGAGTGTTGGATATATGATGTGACTCCCACTGACAAGACAGACCACTGCGAGGAGCGCTGCCACCGCGAGCACCACCACGGCTAAATTGTTTGTCAGTATGCCAGTCGTTATCACCAGAGTGCCGATGATCTCTGGAGATACAAAGATACAAGCTGATCCGCTTTGGCGTGAGCCACCCAGCGGCTAGATGTCCCTCGGGCGATTTGAAGAGAAGGGCAGACAAGTTCAAAACAAAACAAACCATATCATAAACCCATAACCATGAAAAAATCAAACACAATAGCTATTGTCAAATCTGTTTCTCTCTTGTGATGTAGAAGAAAGTCCTGCTGTCATTACCCCCAAATGTCCTTGCCAACATAGGTGTACTCGAGCGGCGGCCATGGCTCACCGGAGGACTGCCTCTCGACAAACACAACATGCTCCTCGCCGGGGATCACGTCAAACCCATTGTCGCTGAATCTGATGCCCTCCTCCTTTTCTGTAAAAACAAATCCCTTGACGGGCCGCTTTGCTGTCACTGATACGGTGCCAGTTAACACGTCTGCCAACTGCTCATTGAAGCTGACCACGACTCCACGGTCTTGAAACTCTAGGTATTTGATGGGATCTGGCCATGATGTATCGGTGCTGACCAGATTGTCGACGGAGTCGTAGAGGGCCACGTGAATAACACATGGTGACAGGTACCGCAAAAGTTGTGTACTCCAGCCGGCGGTGGAGGTGGCTGCATCTTTTCCGGCACCTTTGTCACCTGCTTTGGCCTCATCTATGCCTACTGGAGCCACCGTGGATGCGGCATACTCGTAGCGATCTCCTGAATGCTTGATAACGATGGGATTGCGACGTGGATTGGGAAGAGGCGGAGACTGAGGCGTCGTCACATAATCTGTGCTTGACAACCCTTTCCCAAGCGGATGGCCTTTGACGTGGTATTCTTCGTCCCGATTGGCATCGTCTGGACTTTCGGCGACTGGGTCTTCTTCTACAGCACGTTTGTTCGGACGCTGTATACCATCTCGATCTTCAGAAATAACTTCACTGTGGCCCTCCGCAACCGTCGAGGTGGTGTTGGGTGTAGCAGTGTGTCCGAATACCCCCTTTGGGATCAAGTCGAGGCCAGTTTCGATGGAAACAAATCGCACAATCACAGTGCAGTACTCCTCCTTCAAAAGTGAGCTCGCCACCCAAATGTCAAACTCGACAGCTTGCGACAAGTTGGGCTCGACATGTGCAGTGTCCCGCTGCCAGTCGTCGTCTGCTTTGCGTGTTGTCCAGTCGTGGAATATTCGTTCAACATTGATAGCAAGCGGCGCCATGGCTCGTTTTATGGCAAATAGAGCAGGTTTTGGCACTCCGTAGTAGTCCACGACCGACCACGAGACGGTCGGCCAACAGTCGTTTAGTTGCCATATCAACGCGCCACCACAGCGTCGGTCCTCCCACATCCGCCGCCAGCCTCTGTATGCACACGAAACGGCGTCTGCTTGGACAATTTGGGTGAGATGGCCAAACGTGATTGGATTGTCGAGTTCGCGGATGCGGAAGTTCTCGGCCACGTATTTGAGAAGCCGGAATTGATGGCCGATTGCTTTGTTGCGTACATCCATCGTGATCGAGCCAGGCCAACACTGCGATCCCTTCCCAGACTCGTGGTCCGTGCTGATATTCCGAGCCAGAGTGTCTGGGTGTGGGTAAGCCTGCATGCCGAATTCGCTCACAAAACGGCCGCCCATTTTCGCATACTCCTGGTAGTGCTTCATGGCCCCATGCCAGACGTTCCATTGGTGTATGTCTCCGATCGATGGATCGACCTTGAGGGTTGTGCTTCGAGGGTCGCCGTACGGACAGCCAGGCTGATATGGCACCGCCTCGTAGCCTTCATGGACTCCATACTCTTCAGACACAATACTAGGAAGAACCTCCTCGTAAATGTACCGTGCAGGAAACTTGCTTTTCAACCACGCTGCCCGATCTTGGGATGACGGGTCATACTTCAGATCATAGTGTTCTTTCATCTGATAGTCCTCGTTGTTTCCAGCCCAGATCACCAGAGATGGATGCCGTTGCAAACGGGCAACATTCTGGCGTGCTTCGACTGCGACCGACTCCAGGAACTTGGCGTTATATGCAGGATAGCTTGCACAGGCAAAGGCAAAGTCCTGCCACACAAGAATGCCGCGCTTGTCACACATGTTGTAGAAATAGTCGTACTCGTAGATTCCACCACCCCATATGCGGACCATGATCTGATTGCTGTCGACAACTAGATCAAGCAGCCGTTCGTAGTTTCGTTTCCGTAGAAACGAGTCTGCTGGGATCCAATTGGAGCCACCAGCGAAGATGTCAATGCCATTGATTTGTATATAGAACAACGTCCCATATCTGTCCGTCTGTTGTATGAGCCTAGACCGTCGAAACGCGAATGTTCTTTCGGCTTTGTCGAGGAATTCATCTGATACCAGAGATGAGTGCCTTTGATGGGCTCGACCATAATATGGGACGGCCTCATCTTCCACAGCCGGCAGCAAAACGAGGTATGCGGTGTACATTTTCTGCTGGCCATAGCCGTGCGGCCACCATAGCTCGGGTGACGTAATCTGGAAATCGAGGTTCACAGTGCACTCAGATCTCACGAGGCCAATGTCGATTAACTGTGTCTGTTGCCGATCTATTTCTTCAGAGGGAGAAGTCATTTCAAGACAGAGCCGGGCCTTTGTGACATTTCCTCGGATGGTGACTTTGACTGATCCGGTCCCCTTCTTAAGCTCTGCATCCAACCTCGTCCAGACACTGACCTTCTCGATGCAACAATCGAAGCTGTCAAGAAGAACGGGTTGCCAGGGTCCGGCGGTATTCAGCACCGGGCCCCAGTCCCAGCCCCATTGGTATTGAGCCTTTCGTATCGCTGCGCGGCCGATCTCCGTCTGGTGCACGTGGTATTCGTGTCTTATGTCGCGGTCTACACGGTGAAGACCGGCCAGACGTGCAGATTCGAAAACGATAAGAAGCTTGTTCTTTTCAACAGTGTTTCCATGAAGTATGTTTGTGACGTCAACAGTGTATTCGACAAACATGTTGTTTGCATTGAGGATGTGGACGCCATTCAACGTGACCGTTGCCAGAGTATCAAGGCCCTTGAAGACAAGGTTTGTTCTCCGGGCCCTATTCGTTGTCCCGCTTTGTGTGTAGAGTGATTGGTCATCGTTGCCTTTTTTCAAGATGTAGTCTGGCGATGTAAAGTGGCAGGTATAGCTCCACCGGACGTCAGCCACCCAGCGTGCGTCAAGCTCATTCAAATCCTTGAATGGGTCAGCGATTCTATCTGGATGGTCTCGCCCGAGCGCCATAAGGTCGAGGTGAATGACCGTCGGCACTTTTGCGACGCTAATCCATCGCGCTTCCGGATCATTCGGCGAGTGCCGTGTGACGCTCCAGCCATACTCGAGGATCGTCTCTTCTCTTTGGCGCATAGTGGGATATTGTGCAAAGCAGAACTTGCTTATTCTCAGGGAAAGTAAAGACTGGGACAAAAAGAAACAAGTTGAAAGAAAAGAAACAAATTGGAAAGAAAAGAAACAAATTGGAAAGAAGATGAGATGGGAAATCAGATAAATGTAACACAATACATGGGCAGAGCGGGGTGGGCTCAAGTCATATTCACAATGAAGGGGTGGGATGTGAGGGGTGGGCGGGATACTCCGCCGCCATGGCACAATGTCCCTCAATGTCCTTCTCATTGACAGACAGCAAGTGAAATATGGGTGGGATCCTTTCAATTCGTATTTCTCTGCATTTGGGGTTCTGGCCATGCTGTTGCCCGATTTCCAACAGCCAAAACAGCCAGCTCATACTTTCGCGTTGAGGCTCTGCTCACAAACACTTGTTGCCCCTCTCTAATCTTTCATTGGTCTTCAATCTGGGTATCATCGTACGCGTTGTATGGTGCCGGTTCCCTAAACCAACCGGAATCGTTCGTATCGTCGCTCATTGTGTAACATGTCAAAATTTGGTGGATATTCCTCAACCCGGTCATCAGTGCTTAATATGCTCCGTCAAGCGCAGAACCAGAAAATGCACGATGCTGTCTCAGCCACTGGTGGGGATATACGGACTGGAGATCGTTCTCTAGTCGAGGAAGCGAGTCCAACTTCCACACAGCACCTAGAGACGTCGTGAAGTTAGCTATGTGTTAACAAAAAAAGCAAGGAGCCAAAAAGTAGAAACTTACCCTAATGCTGCTTGTAGGCGAAACCGCCAGACTCGTAGACGGGGGCCTCGACAGCGGCTTCGTGGAAAGTCGAGGACTGGTAGCTTCGGCGCAGGGCGTTCTTTTGCAGCCTCGAGCTGATGATTGGCGGGGTCATTCTCTTTGACCAGCGGGCAACCGACGAAGCTGACTTTGATGCACGTCGGGCCGCTTGGGTTGCATTGCCGCCAACAATGGAAACGGCTTCTTTGAACCGAACGCTGCACGAAGACCGACGCCGGCGGCCCAGGATATCGTCAATGCAAAGGCCTTCTTGAAGAGACTTCATGTCGTTGTACGAAACGGTCGGGGGCAGACCGACGCTCTCGAGGATGTCGGCGTTGGCACTGCGGCGGCGGTCGGAGCGATCGGGGTGCCGGCGGCGGAAACGGCTTGGCTTGATGTTTCGCGGTGCTGGCACAGAGTCCATCTCGTCGTCACTAAAGTAGAGGATTTTCTGGGGGCCAGCACTGTCGATTTTGCGGCTGCGGCCACGGCCAGCGTCTCTGGCGAAAATGTCACAGATCATGGCGGCGACCAGGGGGGCTTCGAAGTGAAGCAAATTTTCTTAAAGTTGACGGACGCCGAGCCAGAAATCGGCTGCAAGGTTGTCGTATGAGGCGATGTTGTAAAATGCGTTGTCATGAACCGTCGTCAAAAGTGAGAGGGGAAAAGAAGACAGAGAAGAGGGAAGAAAGGGAAGAAGAGGAAATGGGAATGCCCCTTTGTTTTGAGGTCCTTTCTTTGAGCAGTCGTTGAGGAAGGTACGCGTGCCGCTCCTTCTCTTTATTGACTCGAGCCTAACAAAGTCAATCGAATGCCACAAAGAGAAGGAACTCAAAGAGGAAGGCACGCGCAGCCCTGCAAACGAACAAAGGAAGTCAAGAAAGGGAAGCCACGATCGCCGAAATGAGCTAGCGATTGAGCTTACTTATGGAAGTCGCGACCACGAGAGGGAGGAAAAGGCAATAACTCAAAGACAGGCAAAAACACGTCAATCCCATTCCTCGATCCACCCTTTCGTCAGTGTTTTCCTACTGTGGGAACAATCATCGTGGCTCGTGGCGTTTCTTCTTCCAATCAACAAATGTCTGTGGAATGTACGCAGAACTCCTGCATGAAATCACTGCTCACCTTGCAGCCTTTTACGCCCATTTGGGCCTTTGTGGACACTGGTTTGCCA
This sequence comes from Sporothrix humicola, assembly GCA_021396245.1. Classification (NCBI taxonomy): domain Eukaryota; kingdom Fungi; phylum Ascomycota; class Sordariomycetes; order Ophiostomatales; family Ophiostomataceae; genus Sporothrix; species Sporothrix humicola. Next base: position 162,626 of record WNYE01000064.1, on the reverse strand, counting down.
CCGATCTGGTGTAAGTGATCACGTGAAGCTGCCAAAAAATGCACCAAATAGGAGAATGAGAAGAGGCCAGCGTGTTGCCGCTCGCTCCTTCCCGCCGCCAATGGGTTTAGTGCTGAACAGCCAACGCGCATGTGGGGTCGAATTGAAACAAACATCGCGACTCGCTTTCCCAATGAAAAAAAGAGCAGACAACTTTGTCCACTCAGTCTCCTGCATCATCCCTCTTTCATCTCCTGTCACTGTCACAACAACTGCCCAGAACGCACTCGAGTGGGCACCAATGACAACCCAGCCTCGCATCATTCTTTGACCCAATCGCATCAACATTTTGTGGTCACGGCGCGTCGTCGGGTGGCACAGCCTCTGCAGAATAGCTGCATACCACCTTGCTACGTGCAGCTTTCCCTCATTATCTCATGCACCTCTGTGCACACAAAGGACCTCGTGCAGACGAACTGCCAGTACGAACTGGGATAGACGAAAACAATACTGCCTCCAAATCCAAAACCCCGCTTTTGACCGGAGCTGCGAACAATTAGGAGCACAAGGCTGCCGTCTGTGTTTACAAGACATCACTCTTCAGCTACCAAAGCTGTGCCTACTTCTACTGGAAATTATGCCAGCCTTCCTTAGTATCACAACGATGAGTGTCCACATCTGGTGTGGGAGCAAATGAAAGGGTGGTGCTGTCGTTCGGCATAGCCTCGCGGAAATGGTGGGCTCAAAGTGCATGTGCGATATGCAGTTGTGACGGCACAGCTGGCGGAGGAGGGAGTATGGCTTCCGGTATGTTTTGGCCCCCAATATTAGAACTGACGGGCGGACTTCACAACAGGGTCTCCTGCTCCTCCCACCACATTCTGCTTTTGCACCTGGGCGTTGCAATATTCTTGTTACGACCCCGTCCCCCGTTTGTTTTTCGACCACCTCGAGATACATCGAAGTTCTTTCTTCACCCTTTACACAAATGCTCTATATGTTGGTTTTTCTGACCTCTTTTGAACAATAAGCATTTTCCTACAGATCATAGGACATACAACCGTCGGCACTGGCCAGCATCATCAGAGGCCAGTCCACTGCGAGACGATTGTCCCTAACAAGAAGCTAAGCACGATTTCTCAGCCCATACCACTGCAGTTTGGCAACGGAACAATGAACACCTTACACGACCCAGCCTTGTCGAAGAGGTCGGCATTCTCGAATAAAAGCCCAAAACAGAGCCGCAAGAAAAGTCGTCAACCAAGTCCTACGGGTTCAGTTAATGGTACTCGATATGATGGCTCGGATGTCGAATTTACCTCTGCTCCAATTCGTAATCAGAAGTCATCCAAGTCACGTCAGCTGAGCGATAGCAAGACAGAGAGCGAACATGATGACCCAGACAATGAAGACATTCCCATCCGGCCTGGCCATAAAAAAGAACCCAAGCCACGTCAGCCACGCGTTTCAAAGGTTGTATATATGGAAGAGGAAAGCCAAAGCGATGCCATCGAAGACAACTTGAAAAGAGGGCACAAAAACTCGGACAGTAAGGCTACCGCCGCCCACCCTCGGCACAAAAAACTACCCAGGCCAAACCGGCCTCATACTGTCCGATTCGAGGACGACGACGGAAGCTCTAGCAATCCTGGCGATAATGGAATGAAGAGCGGACGTGGTATTCCCAATGCTGAACCTACCACAGTCCGGCCCAAACATCGAACAACCTGGAAGTTTCATTTTCCACCCGCCCCAGCAGTTTTTGATACCGACGAGGATAACCAAAGTGACGCGAGCGATGTCAGCACGACGGCACGCACCCCTTTTCGCAATGGAAAGAGCAGCAATATTTCAACAACAGCAACCATCGGCCGTAGTTCTCCTGCTGACAGGCATGATGGACCGCCAGGGTGGGAATCAGACTTCCCCTACGGAAACCCTTTCCTGTTCCCATTGAAACAAGCAAAGCCAGGACACCCCACAATCGGAGATCCGGCGCCGAAATCTTCTGATCATAACCCATTTACTCCTTTGCCTCCATCCCCACCGCAGTGGCCGACATTTACATCGTATCGATCACACTACTCAGGCTCGCCTTTGAACAACCCTCATTTTGACCCACCCCCACCGCCCGGTGCAAAGGATTCCATTCCGATGACGGTTCCTTCCTTCGAGAAGAAGGCCAGTTTCACTGGGGACCTCCACAAGACGAGTCCAACAAAGTACAGTTCAGAGATGCAACCCGTGCTCTCAGACGGAGATGCACACAAGTCAGCGACAAAATCTGTACCGGGAGATATAAAGCATTACATGTATAGCAAACTGTCACAGTTTGAAATACGTCTTGTTCGGATTTTGCCGTTTTGCTCCGGGCCAATGAGGTTGTCTTTGGTTCCCAAGTCCATCCACAAACCCCCTCCCTTCGCTGCTTTGTCTTATGCATGGGGTGACACCAAAGACTTTGTCGACGTTTACGTCGACGGCCGCACGCACCAGATCACGAGCACTCTGCATGAAGCTCTGCGTGTGCTGCAAAAGCGAGACAGCGATGTGCTTTGTTGGGCAGATGCACTAGCCATTAACCAGAAGGATAAAGAAGAAGTCACAGCCCAGGTGAAGATGATGCGCGAGATATACAGCACGGCCACTTCGGTAACTATTTGGCTCGGGAACTCGTCCAACGACAGCGATATGGCATTGGAACTGCTCGGCTCTCTTTCCAAACACAGTAGCGCTGGCAATGAGAACAACCTGCGCAAATTGATTGAGTCCCCAGAGTCTCGGCAAAGCTTTGCGGCGTTGGCTTCACTATTTGAGCGGGACTACTGGCGACGCCTCTGGGTGGTACAAGAGGTGATTAATGCCCGGCACATAACAGTCCTATGTGGCTCTTCCAACCTGCCATGGGTGACGTATCAGAAAGCCACCAATGCAATACGCCGACTGTCTTCGTACGTTGACCAAAACTACTCGTCGTGGCTGCGTGACGGGAGTGGGTCGCTGTACGTGTCTTCAAAGAGCCGCATGTCCTACTCGGAGATATTCCTGCAGCTGGGGCCGGCTACATTCAAGGATGTCGAAGCACTTATGTGGGCCGAATCTAGGTCTGATGAACAGGCGAGTGCGTTCAAATTTCAAAAGGCTTTGTGTATCTGCCGTTCCAAATTTGCGACAGACGCACGAGACAAGGTGTACGGCCTTCTCGGTGTAGTGCCGGAAGATGTCCAGAAACATGTGCCACCCGATTATTGCCTCTCTGTCAAGGACGTTTTTACCAAAGCTGCCGAGTATATTGTCAGAGCAACAAGACGCCTTGACATCCTCGGCAACGCGTTCCATTTTCCTGTGCATATGACACCCCTTGGCCTTCCCAGCTGGGTTCCCGACTGGTCACATATTTCACCGATGACACCCATAGACTGGCCCATGGGCCGCTTTAATGCCGGGACCAGCGTCGATTCAAATGCCATACTGGACAGCCAACACCACCGGGTGCTTTCTATACGGGCCGTCAAAATCGACAAGATTAGCCACCGGGGTATTCCTGTTGGGACCACCAATACAGTCGACGACTTTGTCATGTCTTTCATACACTGGTTTGCAATGCTCCAGGGAAGCATCCCCGACGATGCTAGTGAGGACGAAAGGATGCGCGCTGAAGAATCGTTTTGTCGCATCCTCGTGCTCGACAACGTTCATCCACTATTCACATCACCAGACATGTGGCGTCAGGTCACATTCCACCTGTTTGCATCGCTTGCCCTCAAAACCTTACCGGGCTTAATAATCGACCCCCGACTGTCCGCATACGCCGAGGATGGCTGTGTTGACCTGCTAGACGTTAAGCTCAGTGCCATCATGCAGGGCTCGTTCTCGCCCGGTATGACGGGTCGGTCATTCTTCCTCACAGAAGCCGGCACCATGGGCATGGGGAGCGGTTACCTGGCATCAGGCGACACGGCTGTGGTTCCGCTTGGGTGCAGCACACCCCTGCTGCTGCGCAGTGACGGAGAACACGGCGAGTACAGGCTGGTCAGCGATGCCTACCTCGACGGCTACATGTATGGGCGAGCCGTAATTGAGTTGGGGGCCGGCAAGCGCAAAGGAGAGCGGTTCAATATTCATTGAGCGTGATGAAGGGTATCTGGCTTGGGTGTGGAGTGGAGTGGATGGAATCTGATGTGACGATACAAGACTTGATCGTTTGTTCTGAAATTTCGTCCTTCCCTTTCTCCTCTTCTTTTAGCCCTTCATCCTCACAGTTACCTCGCTGGACCCCGGCTCATTTATCCCACTGTGGCCGCCTACATCCACATCAAAACAAAGCATAACTCTTCACATCACGCACACCTCTTCACACATTTGTGCCGCCCCCGGACAAACGAACGTCCGCCAAAAACGACCAAGAAAATAAATGAAGAAGAAGCTTCAACCGCCACCAACATGTTTGACTGAACGACGACGCTAACACCATCTAGGGGCCGGTGGTTCTCTGTTTCTTTACGGGGAGCTTCTTGTCGAGTTCACGATGCGGCTCTTTGAGCCCTCCCCTCTTCAACGTCGACATCCCCCATGCCCTCGCAGTAGACACCCGACGACACAATTGCGTACGCCCCCGCCAGCTGGCGCCAACAGTCGCCTCCTTCATGGGAACACAAAGGGCAGAGCTGAATGGGTCCCCTGTCGACCTCAACGGGCTGACCTGTGACGTACCTCTGTATTCTGGCTGGCTCATACGAGAGACCTGGCGCTTCGGCATGGAAAATCGAATTACATGACATCCCTTCGGTTGATCACTCATTTTTTTCCCGCCCAGTCCACATCTATTTGCTCGATCTGTCCCCCTTCGTCCGATCTTGTAGCACCCGACTCTCTCCGTCCACACCACATCACACCATACCACTCCTTTACGCCGATGACAATGGCGTACCTCCCAGCCTATGCTGGTATTGACGGCCGTCTCCTCCGGGGAGACCCCGTCAGATACCCGGTCAATTTGACCGGAGACACTTGTGAGACGGCGGCTGTCCTTTGGCAGGCGCATGTTGAAGACCTTGCGCTTCGGCGCGAGGATATGGCGCTCCGGTGCGAAGAGCTTTCCGCGGCTACTGCTGCCCGAGCCTCCATGGCCACCAGTGCCACCCGTGCCACCCTTACCCGCCCTGCCTCGTCTATCCCAGCGCGCCATCGACCAGCATATGGAAGACATTGCTGAACACCGCCGTCACCAGCGTCGTGAGCGGCGTCATCGGTGTGGCAATCGGCTACGTCAAGGGTGCCGGTCCCCAGGGGACTAAAGCTGCCCTGGAAGCCGTGAAGAAAACGACCGCTCAGCCCGTCATCCTGAACGGCACCAGCTGTGACGTTGCGGCGCTGCTTTGACAGGCCCATATCGAAGAAATGGCCGTCCGGCGCGAAGGGCTGGACGTTCGTCGGCGCATGGCCGAGTCGCAAGAGAGCCTTGCCGCGGCTCTCATCCCACACACCACCACCGTCGGTCGGTTGGTGGCTTTTTTTATGAAGGGCGCCGAGCCCCAAGAGGCCGTCTCACCCGTCGGCGACTGGGCCACAGCTGTCCCGGAAAGCATGAAAATGTGGCTGCCAAGCTCGGCGGCAAAATCAAGGCCATCTTCAAGGAGGGCCAGGAAGATGACCGTGCCGCGGAAGAAGGGGTGGTGGACGAAGCCGCTGCAGCGCCGGAGCATTTTGCCTGGACGCTCAGAGACGCCCTGATTTTATTTCTCTTGTCGGTGGGTTCCTTTTGCGGATCTATTTCTTTGTCTGGTGGCTTTTCGTCTCCTCTTCCTTCTTTTCGTTGTTTTCTAGTGGAGGCTGGCGTGGTTGCGGTTGTTTTACGCGCTTCATGAGTAGACCGGGTCCTAGTTTCTTTACTGTATAATTTACAAAGTTGTTTTACGGTTTGAGTGTGAAGTAGTGCGCATTGGATTTATTTCTCTAATGTAAGCTATGTGCCACGACTAGGTCGCTTTACATCATTTCCGCTTTGACCAAAACTTCCAACTTCTTTTCCCATTTTGTTGTTTATTTCGTTTCCTTTCGGCCATTTGCACGCCAAAGTCGCCTTGTTCCAGATCCCGAAGAACGCTCAAAGCAAAGGACGTGCACTGGCGGAGAACGGCTTCATAGTCTGACATCTTTTGGCCAAGCATGATGCAGGAACGGACAAACAGGGGAAGCAGCGTGCTTTGGACCGTGGCCCACGTCTGCAGAACATGTGGCGAGGTAAATGCTTGGAGCAACAGTTTGTACCGGTCGTCTTCTTGCGCGCCTCCCATCGGGGCCGGCAGAGCGCAGCATCTTGAGAAAGCTCGTTTATAGAGACCGAATCGGAACATTATTGCATCCTGAGGAGCCGGCGAGGCCTTGATGCGCTTTACCACCATGCCGATGCATGCAGACCGGCCAATGTCGTAGACGGCCAGTATTTCGTCTGTCTCGGTATGGTTTCTATGGCTGCCATGGTTGCTTTGCGCCGCCCACGCATTATACCACTCGACCAGAAAGTCGGCCAGCAGGGCACCTGTTTGGACATCGTCTTTGAAGCACCGTACGTTTCTGAGAATAATGCCAAGGTCTTTCAACACTTGAAGGACATGGAGGGCCGCCTCGTACGCCACGGCCTTGTCCCTTTCAGTTGCATTTGCAGTTGCATTTGCATTTGCAGTTACCGCCGTGGTTACCGTTTCGGTGTCCGAGTCCGCATCTGTGTTCCGTCCTGTTCCGGTCTCTGTAGCTGCTTCAGTCTTTGTCTTCGTGCTGTCGCTGCCTAAAACAGAAAGCGTTGCATCGTAGACCTCGTGTATAGCCGTGCGGATGGCGCTGGTCACCTCCTGGCAGTTGTTCAACATGTTTTCTGCGGTCAGTGTTTGCTCTGCGGGTTTTGAGGGCTTCTCGGCCTTCTCGGCCATCTCAGCGTCCTCTTTTTGCTTGTCGGCTGCGTTTTGCTGCTTTTTGGCTTTGTTTCGCTTGTTCTGATCAAGCAGGGAAAGCGCGAAATATATATTATTCATGTCCCCGGACATTTTTCTGTGGCTTGGATTGTCGTGTAGGGATAACGTCGCGATGGTTCCAGTGGAGAGTGTCTTGGTTGTGAGCAGAAGTAGAAAGTGGGTAGATGAGTGCGGATTTTAGACTGGAAAAAAGAAGAGGAAATCGCCATTTTATACCGGTTTTATGGCACAGACTACACAGCTTAACATGATGGTATACTCTCTGCTAAAAGGTATGACGACGTAACCGTAGCTTAATCATTTTGTGTGTAAGCCTTGCGGACTCCCAGTCAAGATAGTTAGTTTTATGCTGTTGGTTGAAAGCTAGATCTCGGGTTGGTATTTTCTTTTAGTTTTAACTAGTGAAGTCATGTGACCAAATTAGTTCTCCTATGCAGGACCACAAGGCTCAATTCTGTCAGGTTCATCATAAACAGCAATAGTAAGAATACATTACAGTATTTCTATTTACCAAAAATAAAAAAGAAAGCTGTGAACACCCCCCACCCCTTTTTCCGCCCAGCTTCACCGAGACCCCAAGCCTCTCTCTCCTCCTATTCCTCGTTGTCCCTCCCCTCCTCCTGCTCCCTCTTCATCTTCTCCAACTCCTCCTTGACCCGTCTCTCAACTTTCCTGTTCTCCAGGCAACCCGTAATACACCCAAATATAAAACCCCTAACTAGGCAACTGATGGTCACCGTCTAGTAGATGCTGCCCGCGTCTGGGCAGGGGCAGAAGCAGTCGGACATGTTGGCGGTTGATCTTCTTGGGACGGTATTGGGACGGCAGCTTCTTCGTCCGGAGGCGGCACAAATGTGTGATGGGATGTGCGTGATGTGAAGAGATGATTGTTTGTTTGTTTTTGGTGTAAGTGCTGCAGCAATGAGACAAAGGAGCCGGCGTTGGATGAGAAAAAAGTGAAGATGAAAGAAGAAGAAAAAAAAATAGATTCTCTGAAATTCAGATCAAATCAACGGCACTTGTATCTTGAGATCAAGTTCGATTCATCTTATCCGTGTTACAACAGGAGTTGTGCCCATCTTTGTAAGTGTGTTCAATAAGTCAATACGAACAATAGAGCGATGCCTTCCTCAATGAACATGTAAGTGCCTAATCGGGCATAGCGTGAGTTAGGTGCGGCCTCGCGGTGGGGCCTGGCTCGGTGAACTGTATTGTACTCCCTGTAGGTCATAGCAGGCTTAATGTTAAATCTTCGATCCGAATATGTCGTACTTTTAACAACTTAAATCTAGATGAAATCTACATGTAAGTTAATAACAATGCTATTTATTTTATGTACAAGAAAAAGAAAAAGAACATACAGACGAGTCAAAGTCGAGCGCAAAAAGCAACAAATCTGCAGGAACAAAAGGAGCAGCCAGGCAACAGTCTCACACGCACTCAAGATCCTTTGCAGTGTTGCAAATAACCGGGCGTTGCTCCCGTGTACGGTTCGTTGGGTGTAAGAGGGGGGGAAGGCAGCCGCGTTGCAAAGCGGCACAGCAAATTGCCTCCGCTCGCTTTCGGTTGCACATGATTTTACCGGCCCTTGTAGGTCTTTCATTCAACACGGATCTTTTAATCTTTTTCAAAATAAAAATCAAACTGCATCTAATCACTGCCAACAACCAGTCTCCAACAACTTCAACAATAATCTGTCGATATCATGGGTGATCCAGAGCGGTGTAACAGCTACATCGAGTACCAGTCTTCACCACGCACGATAGTGGAAGCGTAAGTATCTTTGTTTACTTTTCAGTCACAGGCGCGTAAGCGCTTAACAATACTTCTAACGCATCAACCTCTTCAACAGACTCTTTTGCTTCTTCATCGTTGCCGCATACGTACCTCAATACATTGCCATTATTCAGCATGGTACCCACGGCATAGCATCACGCTACATCCTTTTCCACAGCCTCTTCTCCGTCTTCACGCTGGCGCTACGTGTCTGCCACCCGATATTCTATGGCGCGTACAACTGCGTCAACGACGGGCCATACACTGGCTGGAAGGCTCTGTCGTCGCTGCTCGGCATCCTCCAGGCTATTGTGCAGTGGCTGTCTGCCATGGCGTTACTGGCACTGTATATTCACTATCGGAGTGACGAAAATGGAGGAGGAGCGATGGTGGCAGGCGCTGGTGAGGAAGGAGAAGGAGAGGCGGTATCAGTATCTTCGGTATCATCCACCGATGTTTATGTCAATACCCCCTCGACTCCATCCCGGACGATGCAAGTCGCTGTTGGCATCACGGCCGCCGTCGTCTTGTCCATCTCGTTCGCCTACATGGGCCTCAACCAACACCCGCTCTTTGACCAGGACGAGTGGCAGAGCGGCAGCTACTGGTTCCCTGTTTATCTTATTGGCTTAAGTATCTGGATGACGCTGCTGTTCGTTCCCAACGCGACGTTCCTGTTCTTGCCCGCCGTGAACCAGATCCACGCCGTCAAGGCAAGCGGCGATCACGGCAGCCTAAGTCTTGTATCCCTCGGCCTACAAGGCGCCATGTTTATTATCTTGGCTGGCCTCCAGGCAGCCCGGAACTGGCATGCCATCGCATGGGTGCCACGAAACGAACTCTGGCCGCCCTCGCAGTTTGTCGAGCCCTTCTTTGCCTGGTACGGCACGGTGCAGACCCACCTGGCGTATGCGGTGACGGGTGTGGGCTGCTTTGTCGTGCTTGCGGTGTGTCTGTTGGAAGAGCGGCAGCGGCGGGCTGCGGAAGGACGGATCCAAATTTAGACAACTAGTATCAAAGATTCAGAGTCAGCTGTGGGAGTACGAGTACGCAGATATTCCAGAAAGATGCACAGTCTAAATGCTATCTCAAAATTCAGGGGTACACAATCAGTCCAGTAATATTGTCAATATACGGTCGGCAAGGGATAATCCCTGCGGTAAAAATGTGCCCATCACCCGACGCAATCTGAATGTCCCGCACACACGGCTGCCCCGAGTAGTCTTTGCACCATGGATTGGCCCATTTCTGCGGGTTGGCGCGCACCTCGGCGAGGTTGATGGCGTCTTCACCATGCGCACCCGTCTCTTTGGAGCTCGCTCTGCACTGTCCGGCATGCTACTCGTGTTTGGTGCCGCGTCGCTGGCCAGTGGGTTCGCCACAAATTTTAAAGAAATGGTCGTGTGCCGCGTGTTTGTCGGCGCTTTCGAGTCGGGCTTCCCCGCGTTCGTCATATACTATCTTTCCACTTGGTACACCCGCCGCGAACTGGCCAGCCGCATCGGCATCTTTTACGCCGCCCTCGTGGGCTCGTTGGCCTTTGGCGGCCTGTTTGCCTACGGCATGTTCCAGATCAAGCACGAGAAATATTTCCGGTGGTCGTACCTCTTTTTCCTAGAGGGCGGGTTGACCATGCTGTGGGCCGTCGTCGTCTTTGCGTCCCTGCCTTCAGTCCTCGCTCGGCGTGGTTCCTGTCTGCGACGGAAAAGGAAGTGGCCGAGCTGCGGCTCGAGCACGACTCGGCCTCGGCCTTGACCAGCAGCCTGCGTCACAATCTGTTTTCGTCTCCGTCCTTTAGCTGGAAGGAAGCCATGATCGAGTTTACAACGCCGCACGGCTACATCCGTGTGGTCCTGTCATTTCTCGGCGGCACCGTCTTGACATCCAATGCCAACATTCTAGCCATCATCGTCCAGCGCTTGGGCTACAGTGTCATCAAGACGAATTTGGTAGGCCATCCCCTCCTCATTTTCATCTCACATGAGTATACTAACGCATGCCATAGTACACAGTCGCTCCTGCCTTGGTCGGCGCTGTCGTCCTCGTTGCCATCTGCAAGTCCTCCGATCACTTCCGCTAACGCGGTTTCCACCAGGCCGCTGCCTCGCTCCTCAGTCTTGTCGGCTACGTCATCCTGGCCACTGTCAGCAGCACCAACACCACCGTCCTCTACTTTGCCATGTTCTTGTGCACCATGGGCGCCTACCCGGGCACGCCGATCGGCGCCGCCTGGACCATCGACAACATCCCCAACCTCAACGCCTGCGCCATGACCAGCGGCATCTTTGTGGCCGTCGGCAACTGCGGCGGTATTTTGTCGAGCAACCTGTACTTGCCCAGCCAGTTCCCGTGCTTCATGACCGCCCTCGCCGTCAACATGGCCATGAGCGCCGCCCTCGTCGTCGCCAGCGTGGCCTACACCATGTGGATGCGCTGGGAAAACCGCCGCCGCGACGCCCAGTATGGCCCGCCCGACACGGCGGGCATGTCGACGGCGACAGACCCCATCATCAGCAGCCGTGATCCACGCTTTCGCTTTGCGACGTGAGCTGTCAAATGATGTGGGAGGATCTCACCTTTTATTTTCTTCCTTTTTTTTCCCTTTCAGGCTTCAAGATTCGGTCTTTATATTGCAAAGCATGTTTTAAAACAAAAGATAACGTAAGCACAGCTGGCACTGTTGCGTCGCATGTACGACGTAAGATTACGGTCTTTGTGAAGCACTCTGACAGTGGCCCATGGGTGGAGCCCTAGATGTTGAAATGGACTTTAAGTTTACTAGCTTCTTTGTCTTGTCCTTTTTCCTCTTTTTATTTGGAATGTGCTACTATTTAAAATCACCTACGACGTATCTTACTTACTTTTTCTGAGCTTCGAGTTGTTAAGTTTATTTCAACCTATTGCTGTGTCCAGCCTCACTTGAGTGACAATCACTGGTACCATGCAGCCCCGTTTCACTAGGCTCGTAAGGCTGCTAAGGCTGAGCCTTCTTTTCTGAAGGATTTCTTCTTTTTTGGAGGATTTCGTTTCGATCTCACTCCGTACGATGCATCTGACAGACGGCATTCCATCGTCTCTTTATGGAGTTAACCAACAAATAGCCCGTTCCATCGTGCCCACGCACCGGGTTTTGCATCTCTGTTTGCATCGGCTTCCCGGAGACTTTTACAACTGCCACGGCGAGTTTCGTAGATCCCGCTTTATCTCCCTCCATCCAAGCTCTGTTCTGCGCCGCACTGGTCAAAACGTTCTCTCTTTTAACTCTCCGGGGCCCTGTAACGAGTGCATCGTTTGCTATGGGTTCATGGTTTTCCCCATATCCACCGTCACATTGCAGTCTGACGATAGCGCGATAGGCTTCATCCTGAATCCTTCGTGGCTTATTTTGACAGTGATCAACCCTTGTACGCTTGCCAGTCGAGTGTTAGTGTTGTGTAAACCCAGAAACAAGGACGGGCAGTTCGGCGTTTAAATGATGACAGCAAGTATTTGAAATCATTGCACAGAAAGCATAAAATGCAAGTAGAAGAACTTCGAGGAAGGAAATGCGAAAAGTAAAGGAGAAGAATTGAAAACCATGAGGGCATTTCTCAATCAATTCTCTTTCTGCTTTAACAAACCATTTCAATCGCATACATTCGTCCGCAGCATCACATCCAGCAAGCCCAGCTTCGTCGCAAGCACCGCCAAAATGACTACGCCTAAGACTGTCCCAATTTGCAAGTCTACAATGGTCACCTCCGCCCTCAGTTGTTGTCGGTAACTCTTACTAACCTTTACTCCACCACAGGCAGCGATTCGAAAGAATGGTCGACATTCGCCCCGGCGTTTATGAAGCTGGCCATGGCTGGGCCGGGAACGGTTCCGGCCGCTAGCATGGCCGAGGTCGCCAACGCCGCAATTCCCTTTACAAAGGCAACGACAGTCCTCGATATTGGCACGGGCCCCGGCCAGATCCCGGCCGCCATTCTCAACGCTTTCGGCTCCGTCCTCCCCGAATCCTCGCACCTCGTCGCGTCCGACTTCTCGTCGGGCATCCTGGGCCAGCTCGAGCTCCGTAAGAAGGCCGAGATTGCCGGCGGCAACGCGCTGTGGGAGAAGCTCGAAATCCAAAACCTCGACGTCACGGACCTCTCGTCGGTCGCCGACGGCTCCATCAGCCACGCTTTTGCCGGCTTTGTGCTGTTCATGGTGCCCGAAGCGCGCGCTTCTCTCAAAGAGATCCGCCGCACGCTGACAGACGACAACGGCGGCGGCTTCTTTGCCCAGAGCTCGTGGAAATGCAGCGAATGGGCCGACCTCATGGGCTTTGTCGGCAAAGTGCGCCCCGACAAGGGCATCCCGCAGCTGCCCAAGACGTGGGCCACGCCCGAGGGTGTGCGCGGCGAGCTGGAGGCGGCCGGCTTCCGCGACGTCGAGGTGATCCCCGTCGAGACGTACATGCCCTACGACGACCCGGACGAGGTCTCGCGGTTCCTGCTGACGCAGATCCCGATTATGAAGAAGCTGACAAGCGACATGACCGGCGAGGAGCTCGAGAAGACGCGGGACCTCATGGTTGAGGAAATCTTGTCGAAGCACCCAGAGACGCCCGGCAGACTGGTCGGCACGGCGCTGGTCGGCATTGGCAGGAAGTAGAGGCTTTTGTTTTGTATGCGTGGATTTTTATTTAACATGGCTGTGTTAGCGAATCATTCAACATTAAATTACAAACGTGTTTATTTTTCAAGTATTTTTTTCTTTTCTTTTTTTTATGCAAGAGTGTTTTGTCTGTAATTATTATTATTATTATTATTATTCGCCTTTCTCAGTCAATCCTGACTATTGGCGACTAGCTAGGCAGAACCCTCATGGGGAAGAAACTGCCACAGAATTGTGTGTGTAAACTTTTTAGCTTACACGAGTGTGTGTTGGCCTGCCAGGGCCATACGTTAAGTAAATAAATAAACAAATAAACAGCTGTATGTGGTAAACAAATGAAAAGGGTAGGTGCGGTAAACAGGGTATAAAATAAAGGAGTGTGTGGCTCGTAAACTTAGCCTTCTCTCTTGCTTTGAGGTTTATCGCTCGAGTATTACCGGCGTTATAACGAGCCCTCCGCCTCCGTACTTCCGACGTTGAGACCGATCGTTCGAGTGTTGCCGGCGCTATGACGAGCCTATCGTTGTCGCCCCCGGCGCCCGACTATTCGACACTTAAGATAGAGACGGAGACGGAGGCCGCCGCCACCGAAATCATTGAAGTATTAAGCGCAGCCGTTTGGCCGACCTCTCGCCCGAAGAGTAAGCTTTGATCGAAGCCGAGGAGCGTCGTGCCCGTAAAGTTAATACCGTTAAGGAGGGACGGCGTCCTCCCGAGGAGTAAGCTTTAATCGAAGCCGAGGAGCGCCGTGCCCGTAAAGCTATTGCCGTTGAGGAGGAACGACGTATCACCGCGGCACGGCGTAAGAACAAGAAGAAGGTGTGGCTCGGGCGACGGTACGTTACTCCGGCGACGGTGACCTTTTTAACTCTTTCGTAAGGTTGTACTCCGGGAGCCTGTCGCTCCGGATAAGCCACCGGAGGATTGGTTTAGCTTTAAGGCCGTTTTGTAACCTGTATTTTAGTTCTTCAAAGGTCTAGGGCCAGCCTGCCGGCCGCGGTGGTGTCTTTGGGTATATTAAAATTATGTGCTCGGCCGTCTCGTCCCCGGCGCCGTAAGGGTAGTCCGGGGAGTTAATAGCTTTACGCCGGAAGAGGTATACGCGGAGGCCGATATAGCCAGTACGGATTTACGTAAAGAGGCTGCTTTCAACCTTCGTGAGATAAAGGTGGCGGCGCCGTACGGCCTTTATTACTTAGTATAACGTTTGTATAACGAGAGATTTCGCGGAGCGGCCGGTTTTAACGTTTTGTTACCATTAAGCTTTCCAACGGTCGATAACTGTGGCCTAGTCCGTCTCCTCGGGGGCAGGCGGCGGGGGTGGTATAGGGAAAGGTGGATAGTGGTTAATAAACGGCCGGGGGTGGCGTACCGCGCCCCGGATCGTTTAGGCTTTAGTTTAGTAGTTTAGCCGGGATAAGAAAACGGTTTGGCGGTATTTTAAGTAAAGGTTTAATGGTGGTATACTTAATTCGGAGTGGAGAAGGTGGGTGGGTGTTAACCGGTAAACCCTAAAGACTGTGCGGAGATACCCGTGGAAAATAGTATCTAAAGAGGGCGCCGGTCGGCTATCTTTTAACTTTGGGAGGAAAACGCCCGCGCCGTAAGCTGCCGTGCTCCGGAGTACAACCGTATAAATTGTTCGGGCCCACGGGAGTGTACAGCCCCATTTGTCTGTAATTTATTATTATTAATATTCGTCTTTCTCAGTTAATCTTGACTATTGGCGACTAGTTAGGCAAAACCCTCATGGGGAAGAAACTGCCACAGAATTGTGTGTGTAAACTTTCTAGCTTACACGAGTGTGTGTTGGCCTGCCAAGGCCATACGTTAAGTAAATAAATAAACAAATAAACAGCTGTATGTAGTAAACAAATGAAAAGGGTGGGTGCGGTAAACAGGGTATAAAACAAGGAGTGTGTGGCTCGTAACCTGGCCTTCTCTTCTACTTTAAGGTTCATCGCTCGAGCATTGCCGGCGCCATGACGAGCCCTCCGCCTCCGTACTTCCGACGTTGAGACCGATCGCTCGAGTGTTGCCGGCGCCATGACGAGCTTGTCTGTAATTTTTTTGTTTATTTAATTCTTATAACAAGGTTAAATTAATGTTTCATGGATAATCATTTACTTTGATGAAAGTCGAATATAAGGCATCAATGTTTAACGTGTAAGATCTCGATCTAATACGAGATCATATATTACAAAAACGTACGACACACCATCTATCACAAGACGACACTTTCCGCCAGTTTCCCGCGCTCACCGCCTGTGTTGTGTTGGCCAAGCCTCATGTTCACACATTTAACATGTGAAGGCTGTCGTCAACTGCGGTTCCACGAGAAAAGAGTGGATACAGGTGACACTCGGACCGTGACTCGTGGGGGGTTGCTGTTTCCGCAAATGGAAATACAGCAACATGGAAGGTGCCAGATGAATGTGCAGACGGCTGGAAAGCCAAGTAGACATAGTGCAGTCAACGGTAGAACTTGCAGAAGCGAATGTCGAAAAAAAGAACGAACAGAATAGGCTCATATTTATTTACATTTACTGATTTAATACGAATAAGCCAATGTCAAATGTCAATGTTGGGGGCCGTCCCCAGTTTGTAGTGTGGGGAGTTACAGTGAGATCGCACTGACCAAACAGGAAGGAAGACAACCACGCCCTGCCAGGAGAACGGAAATCTGGGGGAAAGCACGAAGAAGAACAGGGGAAGGAGCGAAGAACGCACAAAGAACACTGTGACAGTGGCAAGTGGCAACTTTCTAGCGCTGTATCGTCAGTTCAGATTCAGGGCAGAAGTCCGTTGGATCAGTCAGAGACCAGCCAACTCGATTGACGAACCCTTTTCACATTTCCGTATTATTGGCCGCCTCTGATTGGCCGAGGAGCGCGATGGCGGGTTTGGTGGGCTTCCAGCTGACGGAAACGTGGGCTAAATTGCGGCTCGTGACCCCAACTTTAGGCTTTTAGTCTGGGCACAGAAGGACAGATGGTAACACACCGCTCCCGCACCTTCCTCTGACGTCGAAGAAATTGACAGCGCACCTTCACGTAAATTTGGGGTAAATCTCCAGCGGCGCCTCCCGCCTTTTGCACCTTTCCTCCGTTCTCACGACATTCTCTCGCCGACAAGCCCAGGACTGCGCCCTGTGTCAGAGAAGCAGCTTATGATCTCTGACCTGGCAATACGAAGTCGAAAATAGCCTTTGTTTTCCTTTCCTTTCCACCTCGTCGCCCTCGAACATGGCTTCCTCTCGTTTATGCGACAAACCTCTTCGCCGCAATCGGACACGATCGAATAGACCCCAAAGACCTCAAAAGACCTAGATCTCTTGTAGACGACATCAAAACGACTTGCACAGACTTACAGACGACGCAATTGAGCATATCCAATACAAGGAAACCCGCGGACCTCCTTCTCCCGCTAGACGTGCACTGCGCGTGGATCTAGATTGCATTCCTGGCGACACATTCCAACTGCCGAACCTCCAACCTGCCGAACAACTTGCATGTGCTTCTCTGGCCACGCCCTCTCGACCTTCACTTCGACCCTCTACGACATACCCTTGAATAGACATAAACTTTAAACTCGACCTGCACATCTTCTTCGACAAATACTGCCACATCTAATACTCACCACACCGCCATGGGGGACTTCATCCTCTTGTCACGCGACGGCGGCCGCGATGGCAACGCGCCGTCGGGCAGCAGCCTGCCGTCGATATACAGCCTTGCCAGCATATTGAAGCGGGCGCGGGCACAGCGGAACTCTCTAGAACAACAACAAGAGACAAACGTCAAACAGCGGATATCCTCGATCGCCACACGACTCTCCGACTCGTTGAAAGCGCGTGTCAACCAGTCCCGGGAGGAGAGGCGTACAGCGCAGGCACGCCATGAACGGCAACAGATTCTCGAGCTGCGGATGGCAAATGTGAGTGATCTACTTGACATAACGTGTTTCTATCAACCCACTGACAACCTAGGCCACGACGTATCAAGAATGGGAGGCCGCGGCGCATCTCCTCGACGAGCTCGATGAACATGAAACATGGAAGGCCAGCAGCGACAGCGACGAGTTTTACAACCCAGACCTGATCAAGGCGCGCGTAAAAGACCTGGAGGATGCGCGTCTCTCGTCGGATATCCGGCGCATGATGCACCTTGTGCGCACATCCCTGTCGCGCGATGTCGGCGGCATCAGCAGCGCCGGTCTCTACAACCATACCCACACCGGCACAAAGTATCTGGTCGAACGATACGCCAAAGCCTCGGTTGACCTCATCCACGCACTTGTCGACCGTACACGCAGTGCTGCGGCTCTCCCAAAAGGCCTGACACATCGTGAAATGCTTGATCAGCTGCTGTTGGCACGCCGCAGCTATGGACGCAGCGCTTTGGTTCTGAGCGGCGGCTCTGTCTATGGCATGGCCCACATCGGCGTGCTCAAGGCGTTATTTGACCGTGGACTCCTCCCCCGCATCATCTCGGGCACGTCGGCCGGCTCAATTGTGGCGGCCGTTGTTTGCACGCGCACCGACGAAGAGATTCCGGCGCTGCTCACACGCTTTGCCCACGGCGATCTGGCCGTGTTTACCGACAAGGACAACCCGGACTCGTGGCTGACACACATTGGCCGCGCACTCCGGTACGGCGCGTGGCACGACAGCCGGCATATTGCACGCGTCATGCGGGACCTGATGGGCGACATTACCTTCCAAGAGGCGTTTAACCGGACGCGCCGCATCCTCAATATCACCGTATCTTCAAAACCGGGCCTCCAACTACCCCCACTTCTCAATTACCTGACAGCACCCGACGTCATCATCTGGTCCGCCGTTGTCGCGTCGTGCTCGATCCCCGGCGTCTTTGACCCCCGGCCACTGCTTGTCCGCGACGCCGAAACGGGCGAACACGTCCCTTGGGATCCGGCCGAGCAGCTCTGGATCGACGGCTCGCTCGACAATGACGTGCCCGTCGAGCGCCTGGGCGAGATGCTGAATGTCAACCACTTTATCGTCTCGCAGACGAACCCGCACATTGTCCTTTTTGTCAGCAACGACGAAAAGGTGGATACTCCGGACAAGACTTCTGGGGGAGCTTCCGCGCCATCGATCAGCGAGATCCTGTACACACTCGGCTGGCTCAGCAAGTCCGAGGCCATTTACTATCTCGAAACACTGGTGGACATGGGCCTGTTCAAGGGCGGCTTCAGCATGCTGCTGCAGATGCTCAACCAGCGCTACACGGCCGACATCAACATCCTGCCGCGCATGAGCCTGGCCTGGGGCACCAACCTGATCCGCAACCCGACGACCGAGTTCATGCTGGAGGCCTGCCGCGTCGGCGAGCAGGCGACGTGGCCGAGCATCTCACGCATCGAGCAGGCGTGTGCTGTCGAGCTGGCCCTCGATAAAGCCGTGCACACCCTGCGGGAGCGCATCGCGTTCAGTGACAGCCAGGTCAATCTACGTCGCTTCTTCACCGGGTCGTACGAGCTCGGCGTGCGCGGTAACACTCTGAACGGCGGTGCTCCTCTGGTGCCGGCCACGAGCGTCGAAGGAGACGCTACTGCCAGCGCTTGCGCGGTCGACGGTAATGACGGCGACACGGACCCGACATCGGTCAACAACATGATGTCGCCGCTGGCCACGCTGCACTTGTCACCCTCGTTTACGCGCAGCCGATCGCCAGTCGCAAACCGTCAACAACACCACCATCTCGGCTCCAACCAAGTTCTGGGCCAGGGCCACCTCCACACATCGAGCCACCACCGCCGGCACAAGCGCCGTGGCTCGGGCGGCAGCATCCAGTTGTCTGCCCGCCGGCGCCACAACCGCCACGCCCTCGAGACGATTCTGAGCGAAGACGGCGGCGGCAACCAGGACTCGGACAGCCACAATGCAAATGCAACGTCTGGAGGAGACGATGGACTCTCGCTGGCCGCGCGTCGCGGCATGGCCGACATGAACCTGTCGGCCCTTTTCGATGAGAACGGACAGCCGACGGGTCCAGTCGGCGAGACCAGTGGACGGCCCAGACTGACACACAGTGTTAGTTACTATGGTGTGCCACCGCACATGACGTCGCAGGTATCGGGCGCCGCCTACCACAACCTCAACCTCAACCTCAGCCAAAACCACCATCACCGCTCGCCTGCCGCCTACCGCGGCGCCGTCAAGCAAAATAGCCTGCAGCAGCTGCCCATGTCCATGTCGACGCCCTCGCGGTCAAACGCGCAGACGCCCTCGCCCTCGACATCCTTTACCCGCAAGGGTTACAACTGGGGCGGAGTGACGCCTTTCACAAACCAGGGTGACTCGTTTTCTTTTGACGCCCCCGATGAAGACGATTCACCATACCTGCAGATGAAGGCCCGACAGAGGCGGCAGCGGCGTAACTCGTCCACCTCCTCGGCGGTATCTGCAGTCTCGGCAGCAGCAGCGGCAGCCGTCGCGGCCGCCCACCATGCAGTCATGCAGGCCGTCTCTGGTGGAGGAGGAGCTGGGAGCAGCAACGCACCAACGACGATTACCGTGCCCCAGTCGCCGCGCGCCCAGCGGATGCAGCCCCTGTCCGTGTCGACAAACATTCCGACAATGACGCGCGTGTCGAGCACGACATGGTACCCGGGCGTTTTGCCGCCGTCGCAGTCTCGGCGGGCTTCGAAGGATGACACGTCCGAGGAGACGCAAGAAGATGGCGAGGACGACACCAGCGGCGACTACAGCCCGTACGAGGAGGGAGTAAGCAGCAAGGCGGCTGCCAAGACGAGCCACACACCACCCCGCCAAGTTAGGCTGATGCGCCGCTGCAAGTCCGTGCCGGCCATGGCCGTCAATGAGAGCACGGAGGAGAAGGGCAAGCAAAAGTCAAGGCACTACCACCAACATGTCGGACTCGCGCCGAGAACGCCACCCGAGCGCCGCAATTTGTCACAAGAATCCGTTGAGCACGACCACACCGAGGTGGAGGACCACGCAGACGAAGCCCATCCTGTCGAAGACGACGACAACGACAGCGGAAACGACAGCGATGCCGACGACGACGACGTCTTCATGGTCAGCAGCGACAAGGGCCGCCGCCGCCCCCAGTCGCAGCCTCTGTTCCCCGCCGCCGCGTCCGCCGCCAGCGACTGACACGCCGCGGCTGGGCCCGATTGGGGCGCCTGGCACAGCGGTATGGAGGAGTCTGACCGGAGTCGCGCTGGACAGAAGGCCAACAAGAACGACAATGGCAAACGAGTAACTCTAATCAGCCCGTCAAGCAGCAGTGAAGACGAAGGCGGAGGAGGCTCGTGGATGGGGTGGTGATTTATGAGTGCATATATGGACACGGGGGGCATTTATGAGAAGATATACGGAGAACATACACAGCATATCACGATATGTACATCGTACATAGCATCTTAGGTAGCATTTTTGGGGTTGCATACTTGCATTCTTAGTTTAACATTTATTCATTACAAATTCACCATCTTGGCCAAAACCAGCGGACAATCGAGTGGACAATACAAATGGGGTATCAATTCTATGTGTGAAGGTACATCTAAATCAGAAAGCTAGGCTGTTTCGCTGTCGTCTGTCATCAACCGTCGTCATCGTCGTCTCTCACTTCTTCTCCTCTTTCGGCTGGTCTCCCCCTAAATCTGCTGCAAATCGGTGGACAGCCTCTTCCAGCTCGTAGCACGTCCGCCCCTCGATCCAAAAGTGGCCGGCCTTGGGGATTTCCAGCGCGCGAAACAGCGGCTGCCGTGCGCCCGGCAGTGCACGTGTCACGACGGACGATGTTGCTGTGAGACCGGCCGCCCACGTCCGCATTTTCTTGAGGGAGACAAACCCGTCGGCGTCGCCATAGACGACAAGGGTCGGATTGCAGGCGAGTTTGTCGGTCTTGTCGGTTTCGTCGGGCAGGGTCGGGGGCTGCTGCGTGGCGCGCTCTGACGCGGCCGCCACATTGACCTTGCCGTCGCCGTGGGCCAAGTCCGCCGAGTCGTCAGCAGGTGGTGTAGGTGTAGATGTAGGCGTCCGCTTCCGCTTGAAGAACCCGCTTGTTGCGGACGCAGCAGCGCCAAAGGACATGGTCGCGAGGTTGGTGGCGAGGCCGACGGGCGGTGACACTAGGAGATAGGCTGGGCGCACGACGGTCAAGTTGGGCACGGCAGCCATTGTCTTTTCGTCGCCGTCCATTCCGGCCTTGTCGTCGCCGTGCTTGTCCTCCGCCTCGTCCTTTGCGTGCCGTACTTTGGCCAGCAGGCCAGAAACGCCGTGCCTCCCGTCCTCGTCGTGATTATCGCCGTTGCTGTGTGATCGGGCGTGCGAGTTGGCGTGGCCGTTGCCAGTGCCGTGGCTGCTACTGCGGCCGTGACGGTGATCGCCCGACAACGACCGCCGTGGTGAGACGGGCGATGTCAGGATATGTCTCATCGACCCGCCGCCGACTTCATGGCTCTTTCTTCGCCAGTGTCCATCTTCGTCGGGCCCACCGCCCACACGGATGCCCATGCTGAGACGGGCCTCGCCACGCCGGGCCTTTGTCGGGGAGCCCGCAGGTGACGAAGAAGAGTTTCTTGTGGTCGCAGACGCTGCAGCGGCAAAGTCGGCGTTCTGGATGGCCGCCCAGCGCGCCGCCCTCAGACGCACCTCGGCCGCTGGGGAACGCATCGCCGGACGAGCAAATGCGGCCAGGATCGTGGCCAGCGGAGGCAACAGAGACGTCACCATGGCGCCGTACGAGTAGCCGGCAAAGAGGAGGGTGGGAGGTGGTGTTGTCGTTGGGATCGGCGCTGAAGTCGGCGCGGTCGCGGCCGACGTTTTCTCGCCGTACGGGTCGAGGTAGTGGGCAAAGTAGTACAAGAACCCGGCAATCGTCATGTAGTCGCCCGTCTCGGGCTTGGCCGTCCAGGACGTGCGGCCCTGCGGCTTGCGGCCGGCGCCGCGAAAGTTGAAGGTGGCGACGACAAACGAGGAGGGGGACAACAGCAGCGTCTGGGCGACCATGCGGACGATCGTGTCGTTCTGCGACCCGCCCATGGGCGCGTACGGGTGGGCAACAATGGCGGCATTGCCGCGCCAGCGGGGCTGTCGTGGTTGGGAAGATAAAGAAGGGGCATGGGCTGGGTCGGTGGCCACGGCCAAGATGGACGGCGGCAGGTAGATGCGGCAGTCGAGCGGGGTGCCGTCGTGGATGCTCGGCAACGTGAGGGTGAGTGTCGGGTCGGGAAGGGCGTCGTCCATGGTGGGCAGTCGTATGTGTTGTAAAGGCGGTGAGAAAGTGTTGCGATAAGGAAGTGGAGGTTGGTCGAGACGAGTCAATTGGATTGAGCCGACCTTTTATCGAGGAGCTGTCGATGGCAGGGGTGTCAGAGCTACTGCTTATCGTTGCATCAGCCTCGTGTTGCCGCGTGTTGGTGTTGGCTTGGTGGTGAGCATCCCGGGTGAGACGGGCGGTAGAAAGTAGGGACGAGGTGAGGACGTGTGGAGGACAAAGGTGGAAGAGGAAAGGATCGTGGTTGAAAAGCTGCTGCCTTCGCTGCGGCGTGGCTTTGTTGTGGATTGACATTGGCTTTGACAGGCACTGGCATGGCGGGGGCGGTACCTTGCTACGAGATACGGGCAGTGTTTGGACGGCAGGCACGGAAAGTCTAGGCATTGCCAGGCCTCGGGATGTATTTTTAGTGTGCCACAGCGAGCCAACGCGCCATTTTCAGGCAACACAATTCAAAGAAGCCCACCAAAATTGACGTCATTTGCAGCGACACAATTGGTTCGTCAACAGTGTCTGTATTTTTCTGCAGTGAAAGAGTGCCGAGGCTTGAATTTCTTGCCTCTTTCTTGCTTTCATTTTTCTTTCAATATTCTCACTCTTTTCATCCATTCGATTGCTACCAGACTCACATAAATCATCATTTTAATACCTTACGCCGCATGTACGAGTGCGCTGTCTAGAAATACAAAGTAACCGAGGTCGTAACCTTCAACGCCGAAACACAAACAAGAACAAAAACAAATCATCGTCAACGCAAATCACATTCTCTGATATCCGATTTGTGTCACCCCATCTCTTCATCTCGCGTCTCACAACAACGTGGCCAAGACAGCCACGCCGGCAGTTATCGCCAGCAGCGACGACAAGTTGCCTACTGCCATGGACAGACGGTTGCCGCTCGACTTGTCTGCCGAGCTGGTGGTCGTTGCACCACCACTGCCAGTTGTGCTCGTGCTCGCACCGCCAGCAACGCTCGCATTCGCTCCAAGGCCGCCGACGAGGTTGGTGTCGTTATTGAGTTGGACCAAGTCCGGCAGCAGGGCGGCATAGGGATCCGCCAGCTTGCTTGCTAGGTACGGCGCATCATAGTCAATCGTGAACAGCACCACAGGACTCTTGCAGCCGCTGTTGAGGACAGCAATCTCGCCGGGCAGGCTGCAGTCGCCGTTGATGCACATGTTGGTGCCGTTGTCGGCAAAGTTGGCCGACCCAAAGAGGCCCGTGTCGTTGTGGAAGACGGCCTTGCTCGTAAAGGCGCCGTCGCCCGTCATGCGCGCGCGAATGTACGGCGGGTTGACGCACGAATCGTCGTCGAAGCTGGAGATGAGCGGGAAGTTGACGCTGACGCCGTAGCCGAGGGGGAGGACGCGGGAGGTCGAGCTGTTGGACATGGACTTGGCCTTGTCGATGAACGCTTGGGCGAGATTGGCTGCCAGTCGCCCCATGATGGTGGCCGGGTCTTGCAGGCCGGCCTTGGTCCTGGCCTGGATGTCGTAGTAGGCCGTCTGCTTGTCGTAGGTGCCGGCAAAAGCGAGGGCGGGAATCCCGCGCGCAATGGCTGTCTGCGCCGCGCCCAGCGTACCCGAGATGCCGTACAGAAAGGGGCCGACATTGGGGCCGTAGTTGGGCCCGGCCAGCACAAGGTCGGGCACGCTGAAATTGGCGTGGTTGGGCAGAACGTAGTCGAGTGCCACCAGCACTTGTGTCGCCGGCGAGCCATTGTAGTACCAAATGTGGTCGTCGTTGAGATCTGTCCCGATCGAAGGAGCGCCCGACTTGACAATGCCAAACTCGGAGTCGCTCGTCAGCTTGGCATTGTTGGCAAAGATGAGCCGGCTGCCCTGGCCGGACTGGTCGCTCGACGAGGCCACAATGTAGCAGTTGTGGCCGAGGGCTGTCATGGCGTGGTACATGGCGCGAATGTTGGCCGTCCCGAAGCCATCGTCGTTCTGAAGGTCAGCTGTGGACAAGGTGGGTAAAAAGTCAGGCTGTTGGAACTTACCGTGATCAGGACATTGAGGCCGTGGACAGAGGTCGCCAGAACAAGGCTTGCGACAAGTGATGTCTTCATTGTGAATGTGGTTTGGCGACAAAAATGAGGATGTTGAAAGAAAGCTCGGAGAATTGAACTGGGCTGTGACGGGAATGCGCCGCCTTTATTGTTTATTGCTCAATTGCAAAAGAGAAGAGGGCTCGTTCGAAATAGATTGCCGTGCCACTTTCGCGCCGCTCAGGCTGTCCGATTTGCTGGCTTTGCGGTTGTGTATTTGTTGTACCGCTCGCACTCTGGATCGCTATGCAGGGTAAGGTATGGCGGTAGTCGAGAGAGAACTCCCAAGAAGCCCAAGAATTCCAAGAGGCGGAAAGTAACGACACAGTGAAGATCGATTGAGCTTGTCGTTGCCGAGAATCGCTTTGGCAATCGCAGAGTCGCAAAGTCGCAAAGTTGAAAGTCGCAAAACCGAAAACCGCACGTCCCCCGGACCCCAGGCAGTTGATGCGGCGGGTTGGGGTTTGGGGTTTTGGTGTAGACACAGGACGAAACGACTGGAAACGAGGGTAGAAACTGGATGAGAAACAAGAAACGAAGCAAGAAGAAGCGAAGGAAAGAAGAACGGACGAGGAAGTGAGGCAATTCGAGTCGCAAGAAAGGGAAAGAGCACTCAACGTCTGAAAAGAGGAGGTTAGACGGTCTAGACGCATCTAGCTTCGCTCCTGCCATCGTATTGACACTTTTTCGGTAGTGGCAGCACGTGCTGCGTTCCCCTTTTGTGTCTGGTCTAGACTGGCCCCGAATTTCCTGTTTAGGAAGGCTGTGCCTGGTGGGTTCTTTCCATGATCGACATCGACTCGTGAGATCATTATCGCTCTTTCCTTGGTATTGTCCTGCTTCTTGAGGCTTTTAACTTTTTATTTAATTGAGTTTAATTGTTGACTTTGCTTACTGGAAAGTCATTTTCTCAGTTGATTCAATTCCACCTCTCGCACCTCGATGTGACAACAACAGCCATTGAATGGCGACATTGAGACTAATCCGAAACGAGAAATGTCACGATGGACTCTTTCAATTTATTGATTTTGCTCACCTGAATCCACTACGCTGTGACTACGGCGTAGAAGGCCAGAAATCAATGACAGCACTTGATTCAAGATGGCAAGAGTGTAAATACATGTATTCTAATTTCAACAAAGGGCAAACCTCCAGAGGAAAATAACGGCTTCAAATTGTTGCTGTGAATTAGAGTTTAAGAGATGGTCTTGGCAACGCATTTCACGGTGTTAGCGACCACACACTAAAATAACTCTATTTGGCAACATCACCAACAAATGGAGGGAGAGCTTGAAGCGGAAAGAATGCCAATAATATTATTCAATGAAGATTGAAAGCATTGTAGTGAAAGAAAAAAAAATCGATATCAGACGCACATTTTGACAAACTTTGTTGCATGTAATTGCGGCCTTGACAGTGCACCTATTTTGACAAGAATGACCATCTCCTTCCAAATAACCTCTTACTCTTTCTCTCGTTCATGTCGATGTTGCCACACGGACTCCACCGGTGACAGCCGTCTTGTTCTCATGCCGGTGGTCGATTCCGGACAGCACTTCCTTCTCTTGGTGCACGGCAATATGATTGTTGAGCAGGTGGCTCGGGTCACGGACGAACCAGGCACAACCCAGAGCTAGAATGCCAAACGGTACCATGGTATAAAAGACAAGACGGAAGGCGCTGGCATAGGTGTTGCGGAAGGCAAGAGAAGTAGCAGCCTTGACGGTATTGGAGACGTCGACGGGAACATGGCTGAAAGCGTTTGGCACGCCCACGGCATTCTCGATGACGGCGGGCACGAGTGCGTCCAGGTTGTCGGGCGTAGCCTGGAAGCCGGCCGCAATTGCTGCAGCGACAATGTTGCCGCCGAGATACTTGTTGACGGCGCTGTTCATAATTGTGCTGAAGACGGCGTTGCCAACGGATCCACCGGCGCTTCGGAAAGTGCCGAGTAAACCGGCCGACAAGCCCAGTTCTTCGACGGGGACAAACAGGCCGGAGGCGACATAGGCCAGACTGGTGACCCAGGTAAAGGTACTCTGGCCAAACAGCTGCATGGCCGACCAGGCGGCCTTGTTTGTCGGCACAACGCCGGCATAAGAAGCTGTGAAGGCTGTCTGGATGACCAGGGCCAACAATATCTGGTAGCGGACATGCTTGATGCGGTGGACGAGTGATGGCAAGATCCAGCCGCCCAAGACACCCGAGAAGTTGGCCGGGATCATAGTGATTCCGATCTCGATGGGGTCGTTGGTAAACATGTAGAGCGTGCCCTGGGGGCCCAACGTGACGACGCCCTGCCAGATCATACCACTAACGAAAAGGATGACCAGGTGCACGGTAAACTCACGGAACAGGGCAAACAGCTTGCGCGGGAAGATGGGGTTGCGCGGGATGGACGAAAAGTCGTAGGCAAAACAGGCGAAAAACACGACTGCACCCACGATAATGGTCGAGGCCACCATGGCCACGGAGTAGTCGTTGCGGCCCAAGTACGTGATGCCGACCAAAAAGATGGTGAGGCCGGCCGCAAACAGCAGTAAGCCCACAAAATCGAGCTCCCGGAACTCGTCCCACCGCGACTTTTCGTAGTCGTGCTGCGGCCGCGATGGCGGGTAGTAAAAGTAAGCTGTACCAGCGATGACAAACACGCTGTAGATGATGACAATGTAAAAGCACCACCGCCACGATGCCGACGTGTGCACATATAGCTGCGTCGCCAAGTACACGCTGAGCGCGCCCCAGGGGATGTTGATGCAGAACTCGGTCCATCCAATGCCCGCACCGCGGTACTTGTTGGGCAACAGCTCTTGGATGCCCGGATAGCTGACAAAGATGACACCGGCACCGAAGCCGATAATCGTCGTCCCGGCAGCGACGGTCGTGGTCTTGTTGGCCGTACAGCCCACAATACCCCCGACGAGTGTCAACAACTGTCCAAACAATAAGACGTAACGCCGGCCGAAAATATCAGAGAGTCCGCCGGCAATCGAAAAGGAAACGGCCGACGCCACCGACCAGCCGCCGGGAATCCACAAAATGTTGTCCGTGTCGTTGAGGGTCTGACCGATTTGTTGGAGGATGCCAGTCGGGAGCAAAAGACCGGCACTAATACATGGAATGTACGACATGCCCATGAACTGATTTGTTAGTTGTGAGAAGCATGAAGCGAGAAAGGTGACAAGCACGCACAAAAACCGCCATCAAGGTTGACCATGACACAGTCTCTTCGGGGTCGGCATTGTTGGTTGTGGCAGGCGGGCTGGCTTCTGAATCTGACGTCTTTCGGTCGGCTAGAGCGGGGTGCTCAAGATCCGTCACCGCTTGCTGGATGCCGATCTTCTCTTCTTCAGACATGTTGGCAATGTCAATGTGCTCTTCGTGGGTTCAAGTGGTAATGTCTTGGCAACGTACAAGACACTGTAGAGATCTAGAACAAGCAAAGAGTTTAGTTGAAAAAGGGGAAGAGAACTGGGCATCGGTGGATATTTGCTCTAGACGCAGAGTCGATCTTCTTATGGACACACTCTCGGCCGGGTTATCTAGGTCGTTCGTTTCTTCTCTCTCATCTTCCCGTGTCTAGTCCGTGGCTAGGAAGACCCTGTCTCTGATGCACATAAAGCCGGAATGAGACGCGCAAAAGGCACAAAGGCACAGAAAAAGGCAGAGAAATACAACATTACCCGGACGGATTTCATTGAGTTTGATAAACACATAAGTAGACGGCCTATCACCTCATCTTTACACGCATTTCCGCCCAACAGACCATCCTCGTCCCGTCTGCAAAATTAGCCCGCTGGTCACACACAAGCGGCACAGCATCAATCAGGGGAAGGAGCAAAAAGTCAATAAAGAAAGAGAGGGGGACGAAATGGACGAATGGGGCAGATAAACAGAACTACGGACGATGCACAGGTGCCGAACGGCCCGGAGGTAGGCTGCTCAAACTAGACGACAAGTCGCCGACAGACGGATAGTAAACTCAGTAGCCAAGACTCCCAAGACAAAGACTCTACTAAACGAGATGGTGGCGTTCGGTTGGACGTTCCCTACAGAGCCTCACCACTTTACGCGCACAGTTTTTTCCCTAATGGAGCTAAAGTGTGGCATCTAGAAATGATCTTACCGAGCATGTAACACTTTGCCGCCGTCCCGTCCAATATTTGAACAGTGGTTGCTAACGGATGAAAATGCCTGCAAAATAAATATCCCGTCTCTCCATGCAGAGTCCTTGTGTTGACCCGTTGTTCCAGCCTGATGTATCTCTGTGCTAAACATTATTCACACTCGTCGTTTCAACTGGTCAACGTCAATCCGTAGGGCTCTTTTGACACACGAGTGTCTGAGGAACGAAAAAGAGAACTGGGAAAGCTGACTTGAGGCGTAGGCAATATTCCAGAAAAAGAAGTCGCCGTCAAGTGGTGTTGCCCATCATTTCGGCAGTTTGGTTAGCGTCCTGTAATTGATCCATAAGAAAAGTGTAAAACGCATCTTACAACTCCAAACTATGCATCGTCAGCCTCGTACATCATTTGTGTTGGTTATTGAAATAAACGTCATGGCTTCAGCAACTGTTATCGTCGTGTCGTGGTCAAGCAAGAAAACGCTGACACTGTCGGGTGCGCCCCACTGTGGACAGCATTAAAGTTTAGCGCCCGCTTCGTCGCTAGAACAAGCTATCAGTGAGCGCTTGTTTACACTTTCAGGGGCTCAGCACAAACCTATCGTATGCTTTCATATCCTGTGTACATATTTTTCGAAGTCAAAAGCGTCGACCCCGAAACAATCGTCTTCCTTAAACTGTCAATTCTCCCATCTGACTCTCTTGAGTAACTTCTGCGTAAGAGAAACGTTGGCAAATCGCCAAGGGGTCCCATCCTTCCCCTATCAAGAAAGCTGAACATGAGATGCCCTGCTGGCGTCTTGTCCTTGGCTTGGCATAAGTATGATTGGATAATCCCAATTGCAAAGTGAATGCATGTGCCACAATGGACCCTGAAAAGTATTTTTGTTTTCCGCCACGAGCGCGTGCATCGAGAATGAAACTTATTGGTTATCCGTTTGCAATCTGCTGCTGAGTGTCCGTGATATCTCTTCCAAACTTTCTTACACATCACGACAACACCGCCACTAAATTTACGTTTTGCAACCACACAGCTTTTGGCGCCGCTCCAAACCTCTATAATGGAGTACACACCGTCTTTTCAGGCCCGCATGTCTGCCGTAGAAACGATCCCAGCACCGGTCGACCTGCCATTGATGCAGCCTCACTTGTGGCGTGCTTATGCATTGATAAGAGCATCCCAACGTACGTCAATCACGGCCTTCAAAATGATAGTCGGGGTCCTGCTGGCCATGAATCCGTTTCTGTTGATACTCGCGCGCCTCTCGCTTCTCTCTAGCCAGAAAAGCCAAGGCCAAAGTAATAAGCCCTTGCAAGCGATATTTAACAGACTTCGTGCAATTATTATTGGCGTATTCAGGGTATGATTTCATGTCAAAGAAGGAGCCCCTCTACCCTTTTTTTTCTAACACGTTTGTCTTGTTAGCCCAGACGATGGTCACCCTGTGTGCAAAGCATTCAACGACCTGGCGGCTCTTCTGGCAGGTCTACTCGTGGAACGGCGACATTAATGACTTTTGCCAAAACTATGCGGCCATGGTGTGGAAATACTACAACCACGTGCACTCGCAGAATCTCGATGGAACTTCTGGAGTCCCTTTGTCTCTCGTCATCTTTCTCGACAATGGCCTGCCCCTCGAGGTGCCCTGTCTATCTAATATGACTGATCAAGAACTGCTAGAGCACTTGTCCTTGTTCTACCACCTGCAAAAGATGCGCAAAGGACTTTCCGAGTGTCTAAACTTTAAGACGCTGGGTGCCGTCGAAGTGGTCGAGCTGCAAGGGACAGGCATAACGCGCAGCACGCGCAGCCGTGTGGTCGGTTGTCGAGACTCGGTCTTGGGCCTCGGACAATACGACAACAATCGCATGATCTATCTGCTCCGATACCCCGAGCTTGCCGGCAACGACTGCTCTATTATGCAGCTGTTGCAGAAGAAGGGCGTGGTGAGCAATGCCAGTAGGCCAATACAGCCTCAACAACCTGGGCCCGGACAGCCTCAACAACAGCAGCAGCAGCAGCAGCAGCAACAGCAGCAGCAGCAGCAACAGCAGCAACAGCAACAACAGCAGCAACAGCAGCAACAGCAGCAACAGCAGCAACAGCAACAACAGCATCAGCAACCCCCGCTACGACAACAACCTCAAGACGGTCAACAGGCAAGACCGGAACAAGACAAAGACCAATCGTTTGGCACTCGCGTCCTCCCACATGTCCGGCGGGTCTTGGTGGGACTCAACAACGGCCTCATGGCACCGTACAACACACCGGATGTCATTGAGATTCTGCGCCACAACGAAGTGCTTTACGAAGACGACAAAGCCTACGCCCTCAACTTTGTCAGCACGTGGCATACTAGTCTGGCCGCTTTTGCCTTTACGGTGCCAGTCTTGGGCAGTGTCATCATTTGTGCCGTGTGGCCAGTGGTGGCCGTCCTGCGCTTCGGGGAGGATGCACAGAC
Source organism: Sporothrix humicola (assembly GCA_021396245.1). Taxonomy (NCBI): domain Eukaryota; kingdom Fungi; phylum Ascomycota; class Sordariomycetes; order Ophiostomatales; family Ophiostomataceae; genus Sporothrix; species Sporothrix humicola. Next base: position 131,355 of record WNYE01000064.1, on the reverse strand, counting down.
AAGCGTGCAGACCGGAGTGTCCGTCGGCAGCTATGTGGTGACGGCTGGTGCCGTGTTTATTGCCATGATCACCTTTTCGTCGGCGGTGCAGGATAGCAACGGCAAATACGCCGACTTTCTGCAAGCAAGGCCCTCTGAGATGCCTCCTGTGGCAGTACCTCCCGCGGCAAAGCCCTAGAGTAATATCCAATAGTTATATATCTTTGGAAGAGCCCTGTTCATTGTCGAGAACAGATACCAAGGGGGTTGCTTCTTATCGTTGTCTTTTGAGTTGACTTAACCGATAATAATGAATTGACTAAGGGGAGCTTTATTATGTTTTGATTTTATTTTGTTATATTATTTTTTAAACACAAAATATATGCATCATCATGGGAAATAGTAGGTATATTTGTAGATATTTCGCAACACTAAATTCTAATTTGGTGTCAAATTTTCTAGAGTGTTTGTCTTCACCAAGTCTCTCTGGCCGAAATATCCGGTGCCAAGCCTTTGGCAACGCGATCAAACTCGTCGGAAGACGTGCTGTTGGCGAGGCAGAACCGAAAGTAGGCATCGATCAGAGATGTCTCGATTTCGAGCAGGCGTGAACCTGCTGCCGTGCCGGACTGGTTCCGGAGAGGCTCTGGGAATTCGTCACCCAGGACGTCACGAAGGATAGGCAGGTCCAGGAACGACTGGTGGACGGTCCCATTAACAGTGAACTCGCGGTGAAAGCCTCTGAGCTTGAACCAGAAATTGGAAAAGGTGGCATCCGTCGTCTGGTTGTGATTGGAAGCGCCAATCTGGAGGAATGGCTGGTCGAGGCCGGTTGTGGCCACTGGGCCAAAGATGCCGCCGTCAAAGTTGGCGCCGCATGGAAAGGTGACTGGAGAGCTGGCCACAGCTTGTGCCGCTGTATATCCGCCCAATGAATGCCCGAGGATGCCCACCTTGGACGGAGACGGGAGGTGTGGAAGCAGGGTGCCGTTCTTAATCACAAAGGCAAGCAGCTCTACATCCTTGACCCGCGTGTCCACCAGTCCGGGGAGTTCATTGGGAAAATCGTCGAGGGCCGAGTCGGGCATCCGTGCAGCAGATCCGTCTGGGTACTCTGTGTAGAGCGCATCGTACGGGTGGTCTGGAGCGACGACGATCCAGCCGCGACTGGCCAAGTCGGCCAAAAAGGCGACATGCAGAAGACGTGACGAGCCGAGGCCGTGGCTGAAGATGAGGACGGAAGAGCTGCTGGCAGCAGCCCGCGATACCGGCGCCCTCTCATAAGCCCATGTCGACAGGTTTGTCAGGATAGTGGTGGCATTCCCGAGATATGTGTCAAACGCGGCTGCGGACGAGGCCGAGTAAAAGTATGGGGCACGATGATAGTTTCCGGCACTGACACTAGCATTGATCGCGGGATAAAAGACGGACACCATGAGCCGGCGGGGCTCTGTGCTGTTGGCAGACGCATTGGCAACTGTCGAAGGTACCGCGCGCGAGAGGTCCCTGAGCTCCAGACTGACGGTACCGACTGGATGGGGCCCAAGCAGTGGCGGCAGCTGGAGCTGGGCAGCTTCAACAAAGACAGCACCTGTCACCAACAACGCCGAGGCCAGCATGCCGGTGTTCGGAAGAAACATCGTTTGAAGCAACTGCCGGTATCGGGACAATTCAAAGATACTCTTACGGGGCACAAAAATCTACAAATCCTACGAGTCCGGCCATGGTCGTGATCCGCGGATCATATTTAATACAACGAGACGGTGCAATGTTTCGACAACGGCGTGGTAAGCAATAAACGAGGCGGAGTTGGATGACGAACGGACAGCGGCAAGTGGAAGCGAGTGAGATGGGAGCACCTTATTTATATTAATTGCGTAGCAGGCTTTGTGGGGAAGGTCGACGGGTTTAAATGAATTATGAGGTTGAAACAGCCACTCGCAATATTCTTGAACCCAAAGACAGACCTGAATATCATGAAAACCCTTTACATATTAGGCTGTTGATAAAGGAGCTCGAGGAGACAAAGGTATCCATATTTTGTGTCCACCAAATGTTTCCCTTACTCTCAAGAATGCCGACGACCGATATCCGTTATGGGTTCTGTGATTTTATGATTTACGACGTTGAAAATGTTTAACTGCTTTGCCAAGCTATGATTGCCCCGAGAAAATAAACGGCCTGCCGCTTTACCGCTGCAGCCGCCTTGGCGACGCAGAAAATCTCGACAGGCCCATCGCGTGGCGACGTGAAATGTGACAGCGGGTTGCGTCAGTTGTGCTGGTGGCAACATTTAAAGTTGGCTCGTTCGCTCGCTTCAAGGAGATTTTTGTTGGTGAGGACTTGGCTCCTTGGCTTGACCTACAGAATACGGCAGGCAAAACCAGGCAAACGCAGGCCAAGCTGGAGGGCCAAGAAGGAGAATAGAAGGCCAAGAGGAAAAGAAGAAAAGAAGGTAAAAAGACAAAAAAGACAAAAATCCCCTGGCGAGTTCTGCTGTGCCCTGGTGCAACTCGCTGCGTGCCAAGACGAACCTGCCGGCGGCCCGCACTGGCCGTTTGGCTGCCATTTGGGATTCTTGGGACGATCAAGAGCGCTGTGCAGGCTAGGGTATTTCGGATATTCACTGACTCGAAGACCTAAAGGGGCTAACTAAGTCAATTTTCAGTGGGGCATCTCCCTCATACACCAGATGAGAGAGACGCCATCCAGCGTATTTTGTGTCGACAGCAACGACTCGATAGACACCGGGACACATCCGTACTATGGCCGAAATAAATACGAGGATATTTTTCTTATTCTCAAGACGAACTGGTGCTGTTTATGGGCGTCCTGATTTCTGTTACGTCTTTTCACGGATTCTCGTAGTCAAAATTCACCAATTTGTCTCCGCCGTTTCCGTGTAAGTGAGAGTTTTTGGGGGCCTTTTCGCCCTGTTCAAAGGCGCATTTTGTGATTTTGTGGACTTTTGTTTTAGCTTCTCACCCCTCCCACTCGGCCACCTTCCTGATCAGTCTAGAAGCCCGCCTAGAAAAAATGGAAGAAACGGCAAACAGGAAAAAGAGAGGGCCTCGGGGCATAAGAAACGTAAAAAGCTTGAAGTACTCCGTAGTCACTCGAAATGGTGTGGCCACGCCCTGCACTCGACCCAAACAAAACGAACAAGCTTCGTCGCCATGCCTCGGCGTGGAGACTTTTCTTTATTGTTCTGCATTGTAGACGCGCCAGCCTGAGGATCTATACGTGGAAGTGGATGCAAGAGCGTGTCACCCTTGACCTTGATTGACCTTTTTCTTGACCATCTTTGGCCTATGTGGCCACCATTGTGTGCCGTTCATCCACGGAGTTGGGATGTCTCGTCTACCTGTTGCCGACTTGACTAATTTCATTGGTTTTCAATGGCTTTTCTCTTCGCGTCGCCTTCTTTTTCCTCTTGTTATTTGCATCTTGTTTCTCCTGTTTGATGGGGCTCGCTGCGCCCTGAAATGGGAGATTGTTCGCCCACTGTTCGACTTTTCAGCTGCCCGTTTTGGCATGTCTTCTATTGTCTATTCTTACTTGATCTTCCAGTCTATTTAGTAGAGTAGAAAAGTCACCGATGGGATGCAGACACGAGGATGAAACGAGAAACCTGACAAACGCTTGTGTCATGGACTTTGAAGGATTTAAGAAAATCTCAAATAGAGAGCAACACCAGTGTGTGTCTGTGCTCCGCGGAAAGTACAAGGCCAGTACGTCACTTGCAGGCTTTTGTGCCCCGTTCAGGGCTAGCTTCGCCGGCATCCGATGCTTGTCTTGTGTAGTGTGGTTGTATCCCTTGTAATGGTGGTGTGGGTTCTTCTTTTCGGCCTTTTTCTTCTCGTTTTTTGGGTGGCTCGAGAGTGGATTGATCCTTGGTGCAGCACGGGGAGACGGGGCCGACGTCGATCCAATAAGCCAATAAGATGCCACGGAAAGACGGACGTCGACTTGCTCTTGTGGTGTACAGACATAAACGACATGGTTGAAAGCAAGATTCGACTGGGAAAGAAAATATGTGACAAGAAATGGTTGAGAAAGTCAATTGTGCACATTGTGCGGACGGCCACAGGACTGTGTTTCTGTATTTCTTCAATGCACTTCAGCCTCTGACATGCCGCATGCCGTCTTTGGTCGATAGATAAGAGCCCGTGCATGAATAAGGTGCACATTCTGTCGATCAAAGACGTGTGTTTGACGGCAAAGGAAGGCTCACATTCAAGCCGAGTAGCCAAGCAGCCAAGCCAGGGAGCTCGTTTTGCTCGTGTGCCTCAAAAACGAGGACAAAGGGGACGATCGCACCAACACTGACGCCAGCCAATAATCCCAAGTACTCTTAAAGAACTTTTTACAAAAACTGTTAACTGACTGTAACTAAATGTACAATTTATGCCACGACCGGAAAGGGGGCTGAGTGTTGGTCGCGCCGCGGCGCGACGCTATTCTGTTTCCAATCGGCCATCCCAGAGAGTGTTCTGCGATTCATTTTTATTTTGTACGGCCTTTTTGTCCTGTTTTGTTTGGCTCTCGGCTTAATTTCTATGTGTATTATCTGTTTTCTGGTGCTTTTTGACGCACATCGTTTTTTTCGTATCTGCTCTTTCCCAAACTGTCACACACACACAAATAGCAAGAACGGCACGCCCATCACAGGAACAGCTGTCTTGGGTCTCGTGCGTGTGACTGCATCTCTCTCCTGTCGTCCCTCCCCTCTCCTTTCATCTCGTTTTCTCACCATTCCATCCTCGACATCGCATTGGCCTCGGTCCACTTTGTTTCTCCATTTCCATTTACTCCATCAGGTCCTCGCTTTTTTTTTTTTTTTTTTTTTTTTTTTTTTTTGTCCAATACGCGGTGTTTAAGCCCTTTACAATAAACATTTTTTGCCTTTTGGCCGTCCAAATTCGCCCCAAGTTTGCGTTATTAGCCTGGTCC
>WNYE01000064.1:0-126413 GCA_021396245.1 Sporothrix humicola | reverse complement strand
GTCGGCCCCCCCCTCCCCTTTCCTCTCGTTTTCCCACCATTCCACCCTCCACATCGCATTGGCCTCGGTCCAATTTTTTTCTCCATTTCCATTTACCCCATCCGGTCCTCGCTTTTTTTTTTTTTTTTTTTTTTTTTTTTTTTTGTCTCCATTCCGCGTTCTTTACGCCCTTTCCAATACACATTTTTGGCCTTTTCGCCTTCCTCTTTCGCCCCTAGTTTCGCTTCTTCGCCTGTTCCGTGTTTGTCGTGTCGGTCGGCTCTTTTTGACTCTTGTTACATTCATCGTTCCGCCCATTGTTGTCCATTGGCCGTCGTTTGGTTGCTCGGACTTCGCACTCCTCGTTTTGTCCAGCCCGCCTCCATCGTCCTCCGCCCCTTCCTATCTCGTTTCCTTGACTCCTTCCTTTCTTTTCTCCTCTCCATCGCTCCTTCCTTTTTCTTTTTTTTTCTTCTTTTCTGACCTCTTCCCCCTTTCACCTTTTCACCTTCCTTTTTCTCTCAGCTCTCTCCATCTTTATTCCCAACTCTCCTCCTCTCCCCATCTTTTCTCTTACCTCTCGCCTTGACATCTCGTGTCATCCTCCGCAATTCCCTCCGCGCCCTCCGCTGTTCGGACCCTGAAGTGACTTCCAAGGACTCCAGCTGTCTCCATCCCCCTCTTTTTGACACGTTTGCCCCCCGGTGGTCTCCGTCCTACCCATACCAAGGAAAGGGATAAAGATCGTCTGCATTCCTGTTGTTTGTTTTGGCATCTTGCTTTGCCACACATCTTCACTCTTTCTTTTCTTCTTTTGGTTTTCTTCCTTCTTCATCGTTGTGTCGTCCATCTTTTGTCGTCATCGTCTGTGTGAAACTCACCCACACCCTCGTCCAATTTTGGTGTACTAAGCCTTGCCAAGACGCAGCGCCAAGCATTCGCCAAGTATCGCCAAAATCAACTGCCGGCATCATCAACGACGACAACAACCAAAACGACCGACCGGAATAACCTTCAAAATGGCCAAACCGGGCAATATGGCCTTTGACGGGGCCGACCCGCGCATCTACGACCAGATGAACAAGGAGCTGGGTGCTGGCCAGGAGCAGCCTCCTCACCACACGGCTCACACCAATGACGTTGGCGCCATCAACGACGGCGCATCCGTCGCAACGGCCACCGCCGCCTCTGCCCACCAGCGCCGCGACTTCAAGATCCACGACCCTACCATCACCTTTGAGCAGTACCACTACTATGCCCAGCAGACGCGTGCCGAGGAGGACGCCCAGCCGCGCACCGGCTACGAGACCACCATCTGGTCGCTCTTCTTCCCCAGCAAGTCGGACGGCGGTGTCAAGCGTACGCCCGCGGGTGAGAAATCCGAGGGTGTTGTTGCCGAGCCCGGCCACCAGCGCATGGTCGTCTCGGACGAGGAGTGGACCAATGCGTCGCGTGCTCTGCGCACGGCCACCCGTGGTGCCGTCTTCTACCTGATCACCACCGATATCCTGGGTCCCTTTGGCCTTCCCTACGCCTTTGCCACCATGGGCTGGGGCCCCGGCATTGCTCTGTTTACTGTCTTTGCCGCTCTCGCCTGCTACTCTGGTTTCCTGCTGTGGGAGCCCTTCATGGGCCTCGACTCGTACGAGTACCCCATTCGCAGCTACGGTGACATTGGCTACCGCTTGTACGGCCGCTGGATGCGCCACCTGTTCAACATCCTGCAGTCCATCCAGCTGCTGCTCAACGTCGGTCTGATTGTCATCTCCAACGGCGAGGCCCTGTCGCAGGTCGCCAAGTTCAAGCTCTGCTTCGTCATCTGCTGTCTGATCTGGGCCATTGTCGGCTTCGTTGTCGGCCAGGTCCGTACCCTGCAGAAGTTTGGCTGGCTAGCCAACGCCGCCGTCTGGATCAACCTGATCTGCATGTTCATCACCATGGGCGGTGCCGCTCACTCGCCGCCCAACTACGCCGCCGCCGCCTCGTCGGCCGGTGCCTCGATCGCCGGCGGTGCCCTCATCACGCCCGATGCCAACGGTGTCTTCCCTCCGGTCCAGACCAGCGGTGGCCTGCCCGACACAGGCAGCTTCGTCGGCTCCGTCAGCGGCGCCATGCAGGCCATTTTCGCCTACGGCGGCTCCATGGTCTTCCCCGAGTTCATGGCCGAGATGAAGCGCCCCAAGGATTTCCTGACGGCCATGTGGGCTGCACAGGCGTTCATCTACTTCTGGTACATGTTCTACGGCCTCTTCATGTACGGATACCAGGGCCAGTACACGGTCAACCCCAGCTACCTCGGCATCAGCAACTACAACATCCAGACGGCCGGCAACGTCTTCGCCATGGTCTCGGCCGTCATTGCTGCCTGTCTGTACGGCAACATTGGCATCAAGGTCATGTACAACAACGTCTTTGTCGAGCTCTTCCGCGCGCCTCCTCTGACCACCACCGCCGGCAAGTGGGTCTGGGTCGGCATCATCCCCGTCTACTGGGCCATTGCCTTTGCCCTGGCCGCCGGTATCCCCAACTTCTCGGGTCTCACCAGTGTCGTCGCCGCCTTTTGTATCCTGCACTTTACCTACACCTTCCCGCCCCTGCTGTCGATCGCCTACCTCGCCAAGAAGATGGCCATGCGCGAGGGCGACGGCTACGACCCGGCCACCGGCCAGGTCACGCGCTGCGACAGCGGCTGGGTCCGCTTCAAGCGCGGCTTCTTCTCGCGCGGCCGCTGGTGGATGAACTCGCTCAACGTCCTGTACATTATGGGCGCTCTTGCCCTCAGTGGTCTTGGTGCCTACGCCTCAATCATGACGCTCAAGACGGCCTTTGAGACCAGCACCACCACGTCCTACGTCTGCAAGAGCCCTCTCGACGGTTAAGGAGGACGTTTGGAGAATAAGATGAAAGTTTAGTCATCAATTGGTGACTGGAGATGAGTGTTGGAGCCAAGAAAGCGGCGCTCAAGGAGAGCGTCGTTTTATTGTTTATTTTTCGCATATATCACAGCTAGTTTTGTGTTCGATACTGTTCATTTATTTATACCATTTATTACTTTTCACATCTATCTTTCACATGAACCGACCGTATGTCAGATGTGTATGAACATTTGATTATGGACAAAAAGAAACTATGTACTATTGATGGATGACTTATTGTCGACGAATGTTTTCCCACAAAAATATGTACCTGCTATTCATATGTACTTGGGATCCATTTCATTCAGTCCCCTTTACACGCTGGCCGAAGCATCCTTCTCAGTCACGCCGCTGGCCTTGGTCTTGACCGTGGTCATCTTGCGCTCGACCTTGTCCGTCAGGTGCTTCTGGGCATCCTTGGCGAAGAGACAGCCGATAATGGCAATGCCACCGAAACCGAGACTGGCTAGGTACACCGTCTTAAAGGCCTGTGTGTAGGCAATCGGGTCGGCAGCAGCAACAGCAGCCTGGACGGCGGGCGAGTAGGCGGTCAGGTTGCCGGCCTTGTAGGCGGTGATGACGGCCGGGACCTGGCTGGCGGGCAGACCGGCGGCCTCGACGGCGGGGCCGATGTTGGCGGGGATGGTGGTCAGCAAACGGTTGCTGAGAATGGCCGAGTAGACGGCGACGGCAATGGAGCCGCCGGCCGAGCGGATCGAGGCCAGCAGACCCGAGGCGAGGCCGATGTCCTCGGCCCTGCAGAAGAGCGGGGCCAGGGCCAGCGAGGTGAGCTCGATGAAGCCGACGAAAAAGGGGCCCAGAATGGTCAGGGCGACACCCATATCCTTCTTCTCGGGCGTCAGCGCAGCCAGCGAGGCCACGAAGCCGACCATGGCAAACGTCGAGAAGATCATCCAGTAGCGGACATTGCCGCCCCAGCGGATGATGCCACCGGCGCAGATCTGGCCGAGAGCGGTGGACGAGGCGACGGTGGTCGAGAGCCAGCCACCGTAGGTGATGTCCTTGGTGAAGAAGTGGCTGATCTGCTGGGGCCACAGAAGCACGGCCGAGTAGTAGAACACTGGCAATGTTAGTACGAATTGGGAGTGAAATTTTAAGTTTGGAGGAGGCAAAGAACATACTAGACGCAACAGTGGCACAGGCAACGAGGGCCATGAAGCCGCGGTTGGCAAAGAAGTGGACGGGAATGGCCGGGTACTTGAGCTTGGCAAAGTACTCCCAGATGAAGAGGGCGATGATGAGAACGAGGCCGATGACAAGCGACGAGATCGTGGCGGCCGAGTCCCAGGCGTAGATACTGCCGCCCCACGAGACGCCAATCAGGAAAATGGTCAGGCCGGCCGTCCACAGGAAGATACCGACATAGTCGAGGCTGCGCAGGATCTCGCGCTTGGTCTTGCGCTCGTGCAGAAGCTCAAAGTTGGGCGGGTGGTAGAAGATGAAGAGGAAAATGACGGCGAGACCCGTGTTGATAATGTTGATGTAGTAGCACCAGCGCCAGCCGAGCGACGGAATCGACACAAACTTGCGGGCTGTTTTTGTTAGTGATTACTGATGACTGATGAGTGGAACAAAAAAAGCAGGAAATGAAGGGATACACACCAATGATGGGACCGAACGAGGCAATGGGGGCGTTGGACAAAAAGATAAACGACAGGACCATGGGCCGGTACTTGTTGGGCACCAGCTCGCCAATGGCCACGTTGAACGACAGCTGCACCGTCTCGCCGAGGCCGTAGACGGCGGCGCCGACAATCAGCGTTGTAAAGTTCTGGGCAACGGCGCTGATAATGATGCCAATGAGGGCCACAACGTTGCCGCCAATGAAGAACCAGCGGCGGCCGAACAGATCAGACAGGCGGCCGAGAATGGTGTACGTGAACGACAGAGCCAGGGTGCGGGCAATGTTGACCCAGGCCGTGTAGTCGCTGGGGCCAATGTCCTGGTTGATGTAGCTCAGGATGTTGGTCGGCAGAATGACAAACATGTAGGCGCTGATGGCCGAGAAACAGAAGCCCTGTTTTGTTAGTGGTGATGAATATCAGATTAGTGACTATATTTCGACTGTGAGGGACCTACCAGCAGGGTGCCCAGAAAGTTGAGCGAGTAAAAGTAGCCGGGTGGCAGATCATCACCGAGCGCGGCCGAGTTGATGGAGATGCTGTCGCTGTCGGTCATGTCGCGGTCGCGGCGGTTGCCGCTCGAAAGCGAGGCGTCGTGGTGCTCCATGGTTGCTTCGGCCTTGGCATCCGCCGGTTGGATGTCACTGGAAGCCATGTCGAGGGAGGGAAGAGAAATGAACAAGAAAAAGACGAAACAAAAGAACAAAGAAGAAGAAAACAAAAGAAGGACTGAAGACGAAAACCTGAATGTCGAATTTTCAAAAGGGATGTCTGTCTTATTTTATTCTCGGTGGTGGAGAATTTTTGTCGACAGAAATAGGGAGCTGATGTCGATCCGTGTTGCCCTTGTTGTCTTGTCCTCTTGGCTGTAGACAAAAGCAGAGAGGTGCAGGATACACAAGAGATACAAGGAGATACAAGACACAAGAGAGAGACAGAGATAACGAGACAAAAGGCAAGAGGAGTCGATCAGAATCTGGGGAAGAGACGGGGCTTTTAAACACAGGCGACGGACGAGTCGACGGAGATGGACATGGATGGATATGGATATGGGGAGGGGCCAAGTAGGGGAACGGATTTCCTAGAACGTGGCATACAACGTGGTCCGCCTGGGATTATTTTGTTGATTCTCCCTTTCTTTTTCTTTTTCTTTTTTCTCCCTTTTTTGTTCACCCCGGAGACGTTGCTTTCCGTCAATCGAATGCGACGCAGATTCTCCAATACCAAGCCCGTGGAATCATTAGAGCATCATTAGAGGAAACGATGTGCAATGGGTCGTGAGCTGGGTGTGGATGGGTTGCAGGAAAGTCTCGTGTCATTGCAAGAATTGGGACCGTATTGGATGCAATGGGATGTATTGGCAACGCGTGGTTTGCAAGGGCTTTTTGCAGGGACATCCGAAGCCATCGGCAGGCATCTGCACTCCAATTTCGCAGGTGTTTGCAGGATGCCAAGTTGCCAAGAGGCCCAGGTGGCTGCTCGAGGGGGGATGTGGCACGTTGTGAAGAGGAAATAAGGAAGAAAAGGAAGAGAAACGGAAGGGGAAAAGGAATACGGAATAAGAAACAAGGCGTCCAAGACGCCACGAAGATACGCCAAAAAGTCCACAACGTTCAAAAAGCCAACAAAAATGAGACCAAAAAGGGCACCAAGGACGGGACTTGGGGAACAGACGTCTTGTCGTCTCCTTGGTCTTTGTTGGCGCCCGAGACTCCGGGGAGTGCGATTTACCCCGGAAGTTGGCAACCGGGGAATGGAGACAACGGAGACGAAGGGGAATAAGGGAATAAGGTGGCACTGGGGAAAATGGAGAAACAAGCTCGAAGCGATGTCAGTGGCGAGTGAGAATCCAAAGAAAGCGTCAATCGATTTGGACGTTCCGAAATCATGAAGAATCATGGAAACTACTTGCAAAATCATGGGGAAAGATGGAGATAGAGAGCCCCAAAACTGTGGGGGATGGGGTGCATGGCCTGGAATAGCTCTGAGAGAGGGCCTACAAAGTACGGAGAACATACGGAGAAGTTTACCGGCGACTGGGGGAGGATAACAAAAGAAAAAGATTTGGCCAGTGGTCTAGATGCGCCGGACGATCATAAAGCAGAAACAGATTAGTTGAAGAGGTTGCGTTGACGTCGGGGCATTTCATTGGCTTGACTCGTCGTTGTTTGGGGTTTATGTTACACTACAACGGGGAATTTACGGGGTTGTTGTGAGGAGGTTGTGTTGAATCGCCAGTGTAAGTTGACTCGTCTTGGAGAGCACACTTGGAGGCCAGAAGAGCGTGCACAATTGTTGGTTGAATACCCTCAATTGCAAGCCACTTGCAAGTATCTATTTGTCTTTGTTTGTATTCTTGGATTTCTGCGAATGGTTTACTCTTTTGGGCCGGCCCGTCCAGTGTCTAATTCCCCCTTTGTTTCCAGAACTTCTTGTCCTTTTCGTCTCCCTTTTTCTGTGTGCGATTTTGATCCTTCTCTGCTCTTTTTCTCGCCATTCTCCTGTCTTTTTCTTCTTCTCATTACCCCCCTTCTCCAAAAGGTGGCACATACCGATTTATGGCTTGTCTCCGCGTGGGCCAAGCCCGTCGGCTCTCGTGCGAGAAATAGGGGCGCAAGATTTTTGGTGGACAGCCAAGGGACTTCCAAGACCTCCAAGACTCTCCAAGACACGCCGTTGAATCGTCGCCAAGATCAGCTGGGCGCACCATTGACTCGCTGGTCGCAGCAAGGCGACGTGGACCAGCCAGTCATGCCCTTGCATTCTGCTTTATTCCACGTCTTCTGTTGCATCTCCTCGAGACGAGTATGGACTAATTTGTGAGACGGATGCGCCCATTTATTTGCTGGCATTATGCTGGTCTTTGCTGGCCATCGTGATATTTCTCCATGCTTGTCTGTCGTCTGCCTGCCAGCATTGCGCCTCTCAAAAAGTCTTGTCCGTCTTGGACAGTCTTATTTTTGCGCCACAGTGGACTTTCCAAGACTCCAAGACTCCAAGACTCACCGTCCAAGACAAGAGTCCCCGTTTGGAGATCCCATCGATGATTCATCTCCGTGATACGATGGAGAAAAAAGGGCAATCGATGCGGGGTTGGACTTGTCTTACGTTTCCCTTTTTCTGTGAGCCTGAACCCTTTTACGTTTTTGCTACTGATGTGGCTCGCTCGATGCAAGAAAGAACGACAAAAAGAGCGATGCACGCGACGCAAGACACCACTTTTCGAGCATCACCACATTCGAATTACGCTTTTGGGAGGGAAGGCTGCGATGTGGTTCGTTGTACGACGTATTGCCACATGGACCACCTGTAAACTGGATTTGTAGTGTGTTTTTGGTGTGCTTTTTGGCGTGCTTTTTGGAGCGTTCTGGGCGTTTGCTGCACATACATGGTTCACTTTTTGGGGAAGCGGAAGTTGATATCCTGCGCGGAAGTGCATTTGCTCGCCTTGAATCATTAGTCCTCTCTTTTTATTGTCTTTCAACATCTTGGAGATGCAACGATGTGGAATCCATTTGTGTCTATTTCTGTCTAAATGAAATGGAAGTGGAAAGTCTAGATGCTTGTGCGTCAAAGATGGCATGTGATGTGAATGTATGTACAGTGCCCGGTAAACATCATCCTTTGCAAATGGACGCGTCTGCTGCTGTGGTCGTCTGGCCACTGCTCATCTAATTGTCCACTGTCTGCTCGCCTGCTCATCTGCATCTACAGTTTCGCTTCGCGCGTGGCTTGCAGACGTGCAGGCAGACTGCGACGCATCAGCTTGCCCGTGGCGTTGCGCGGGAACGTCTCGAGGTAGAAGAGGCCGCCGCGGAGCTTCTTGGTTTTGGCCACCTTGGAGTTGACAAACTCCAACACTTCCTTGAGAACGCGCGGACGGTCTGCAGCAGGGACGGTCGGCTTGAAGTTGACGTAGCCCACAGGCACTTCTGTCTCTTGGACCGAATCCCAAGCACCGCAGACACCCGCTTCCGTCACGAGAGGATGCGAGTGCAAAACGTTCTCCAGCTCGGCCGGCGTGACCTGGTTGCCCTTGTACTTGATCAAGTCCTTCTTCCGATCGGTGAGCCAGACATAACCCTCGGCGTCGATGCGACCAACATCACCTGTGCGCAGCCAGCCGTCGCTGAAGGGGAAGGCCTCCTCGTTGGCCTTTGGGTTCTTCTTGTAGCCGCTGCCGCCGTTAGTATCCTATGATACATGATTGGATTTAGGGACAAAACGACAATGACTTACATGAAGACGGTAGGTGCCGTGAACAAGATCTCTCCCGACATGCCCTGTGGAACATCGTTTAGGTCATCGTCGACAATACGCATTCTCCTGTTTGACAGGTTAGTGGGCATCATATAAAAAGATTGCTCCTCGGCCATCTTGCAACTTACATTCCTGCCATTGGCCGTCCGACACTGCCCTGCTTCCGCTTTGCAGAAAACGAACGCAGTGTTGTTGCTGAACCCTCTGTCAAACTGTTCGGTCAGTACGCACTGCACATATTACACAAGTGAAAAAGAACCAGCGACGGAACGCAACAACGCAACCTACCCATATCCCTGGACAATATCGGCTTCTGTGCCCAGCACTTTGTGCACTTCGCTGATAATATCCGGTGCCAGAATCGCGCCCGAGCAGCTGATCGTCCGGACACTCTTCAAGTCTTGTTGACGCACAAACGGGTCCTTGACCATGGCCACCAGTGTTGGCGGGACCATGCGCAGAGTCGTCGCACGAATCTGGACACAGGCCTTGACGTACTCGTGCAGCGTATAGTTGCGCAGCAGACGGACATAGCCGCCGGTCAATAGCGGAAGGCTGGCCGTGAATACGCCATAAATGTGGCCGAGTGGCGCATAAAAGACATCGCGCTGGTCGGCCGAGGTATTCGTTGGGTCCGTGCTGCGGCCGACCAAAAGGTAGGCAATCAGATTGCGGTGGCTGAGGACGGCGCCCTTGGGCAGGCCGCTGGTGCCGGAGCTGAAGCAAATCACAGACGGAACAGTATGGCCGTCTTCTCCCGTGAGATCAAGAGGTGGTGAGTATTCTTTTGTCGTGTCGAGGATGAAGTCGGCGGGGAACTACTAAAGTCAGTACAGGAAACAATCCTCCATACAAATAACTCGGTTGAAGGGCACCTACCGCCAGCTTTGCCGTGCCACGCTCGCCGAGTCCGACGAGGTCGGGTTTCCGTGTCTTGCTCCATTCCGCCTTGTCGATCGCCGCGGTCACCTTTGTCATGACATCGCCAGCGTCGCAAAACACAGCCTTGGGCTCGACGATGTCGATAAAATGGACGAGATCGTTGGCCGTCGCTGTCGGGTTGCCGAATCTGTGTGGGAGTTAACAATTGTGGCCACCATTATGCAGGATGGTGTTTATTGACTTACGCTGCCGTTACACCCAACCACAAGGCCGAAAACTCGACCTGTAGGTAGTCCATCGAGTTCTTGCCGACAATCAAGATGGTGTCGCCGCGGCCAAGCCCGAGCACATTCCGTAATGCGTCGGCACCCAGGCCGGCCAGTTTTGGTGCCGAGCCATAAGTCAGTTGCCGTTCCGGCCGTTCGTGTTCCTGGAGAATGACCTTGTCGGGCAGCGTGTCGTCGATGTTTTTGGACAGAATAAACTGCCAAAACGACTGGTTGGTTGGAATATCAGCGACCGCATACGGCGACGAGTAGATTCGTGGTGCTACCATATTGGCGTGTGTGAGACAGGATATCGTTTTGCAGAATTGTGCAGACAGGGCGGCCACTTGCAATCCTTCATACGAAAAAATATAGTTTTATATAATGCACAGAAAATCACAATTAAATCGGGCTATTATCGATAAGAGCCTCGAAAGAGAAAAAGACCCATAGGAGCTCCATCAAGCTCAAAGACGAGCTCAACTGGACTACATAGCCTTGACTCAACTGTCACTCTCTTGGCAGTTAATCCACAAGGCAAGAGGTGCCATTGACATGGGACTGCACGGCTTCTCCATGCCCAGCTCTACTCTAGGAAGATGTCTTTCCGCGATGTGAGGAGTCTTCGCGAGGAGCCGTGCCCGTAAATAGAGGAGGCTGATTAGCGCATCCCAAAGCTTCTCTAGATACCTTTAACTTGGCATAGAATCCCCACCTCTGATATCTTCTTCCAAACGAGGTCGAGCAAGTTGAATATTTGACGTTTTTGTTTTGCCTTTATTCTACTTTAATATTGCACACTTTGATTCTTCCCTTCCACACCTGCCATAAAATTTGGTCATGACACTCAAAATAAAATATACAGAGAATAATGTTGAACAAAATCACAACGTCGCTTGGATACGGTGAGCCTTTTCGCCCTTTCTCGTCCTTTTCTCCTCTTTGAAGAGTGGAGGTTGGTGCACCTACCGTCTTAGTGGGGTGGAGACTGTGAAAAGTGTTGACTCGCACCAATCAAATGTCGCCTTTGCATGCAAGGGTTTCCCAAATAGGAAATTCTGGCGTCGGAAAACCATTTCAGGGCAACTGCGACTCTGTGGCAGAAGACGCCAACGACCGCCAACGACGCCAACCGCACCGACGATTCCATCAGACCCCCGACAAAACGGCAAGTGCGGCCGGCCGGGTGCGGAGCCTCTTTCCACATTCCACCCCCAATCCCCAAGGCTTGGGGTTTCCAATAGCCCAGCCAAGATACGGGGAAGGAACCCAAGGACCCAACGATAGGGAAGGTGCGGAGACTGGGGAACGGCTAGGACTGCAACTTCCTTTAATTTTTTTTGACAACAAAAAAGACAGGAGAGTCAACGTCAATCTTGTCACCACCAAAAGTCAGATCTCGACACGACAACTGACACGCTCGACATCTTCACGACAGGGCCACAATTTGCGACTGTCCGCACGAGCCCACAGCGATTTGAAATCATTCAACGGATGCCCCATTCCGACAAACCAGGAACGGATTGACTATCAAACTACCATTCTATGGTAATATTCAGCTTCCATACTACCCCCCAATCACCTGGCCACAACTACTGCCATGTCCACTCGAGTCAGCCGTGGTCGCGTGACACGCCCCGCGTCGTCCCCCGTTGGAGCTGCAGGCTCTGCTGTCCCTCGTCCGGAGGCTGATGCGGCGGAACGCAAACGGCTGCGCGACCGCGTGGCCCAGCAGAACCTCCGCAACAAGCGGAACCGGCATATTCAGGCACTGGAAGAGCAGGTCAAGCTGTGCCAAGAGTTGCACCGGTCACGGAACGGCGAGCCGACGTGTGGCGGCGGCCACAGCGATGAAGACCTCAAGACGATCCGAGACCTTCGGGCCGAAAACGAAGCTCTCAAGGAGCAGCAAAAGCAGCTGCAGGCACTCTTTCAGTCGTTCAAGAATGTCTTTGAGCCAGCAAGTGCAGCTACAACTGCAGCTGCAACACCCACCCCAGCTGTACCAGACGTCCCCAAAGCGCCTGAAGTGCATGAAGTGCCAATAACTACGGATACAAACAATAATGAGGCACAAATGCCACACCAGTCACCCCTATCATCACCAAATCACAACACACCGCCAGAGGAACCAATGCAGCCGACATCACCACCGCCTCCGCCTCAACAACAGACGGCCCCTTCTCCCGTCTCATCAGCATCAACAACAGAGGTCGTGATATCTTCCACAGTGCCCACATATATCGACAAGATATCACCGACAATGGAGACATTACCCGACTACTCCATGTGGCTGGCTGGAATCGGCCATAATGCGCCAAGTACGGATAGCGAGTCGGAGCCAGAGATGATCCATGGCACTCATTACAACCAGACTCAGCATCTTCAGATGGATGAGACACATGTCAATGGCATCACACATCAGCACAGCATGACGGCAGCCTATGCGATGCAGCCACCAGGGGTGCCATTGGCCGCAGCAACACCATCGCTCTTCGACACCCAGAACAACCAATTCGCGACGGACGTCGCAGATATGTGGACGTCGAGGATACCAGCACCAATGCCGACATCCATACAGGCAACCGCGGCCGATATTGCTGCGAGCTACGACTCGGCCATGGCCACATATAACCCGTTCATGTACACGGCACGGCCACAAATTGCAGCTGCGACACCAACGACGACGGCGGCCGACGACAACAACGCGGTCGATACACATACTCAGCTGAACTTGTGGACGCCGAGCAACACTTCCGCCGCCACAGGTGCTGCCGAGATCCCGGAATGGGCCCGTATCCCCGTCCGCACTTCCGGGCCCAACGATGTCCGCCGCCCGGCTTGGGACGCCAACATGCGCATTATCTTTGACTCACCCGACGTGCCTGCTCCGCTCGACCTTTTGTTCGGCTCGAACCAGAACCCTCTGGCCAGCTCGCTGCAGCGCAGCATCAAGACGTACTACCAGGGCAACCCGGAACGCCTGGCCGTGGGCTGGCTCACGTACCACTACATCAAGTGGCGCACCCGGCCCAGCGCGGAAAGCTATGCATCACTGCCGCACTTTCTCAAGCCCATCTTTGAGCAGATCTGGGTCCCGCACCCAGGCTCCATTGACTTGATCGTCTGGGAGAAGATGCGACTCAAGATGCTCAAGCTGTACGACCGCTACGATATGGTCAAGTTTATTCGGACGTACTGCCGCTGCCTGCGGCTGCGCTGGCGCTGGGACGAGGACATTCTCGTGGCCAATGCCGAGGGGACGCACGTGCTGCGCCCCGACTTTGTTGAGCGAATGATGAGCGCGTCCGGGTGGGGGCTCAAGCCCGAGTTTGTCACCTACTACCCGGAGCTGTTTGACGGCGACGAGTGGGACCAGATAGTGTACAATCCGGGTGCGAGGCATATCGTGTGAAGTTGCGTTGTGCAAAAACAAAAGAACACGGCAGATTACTATTGGGTACCTGCGACGAGTGGGACCAGGTCGTGTACAATCCGGGTGCGAGGCATATCGTGTGAAGTTGCGTTGTGCAAAAACAAAAGAGCACAGCAGACTACTATTGGGTACCTGTACGATATGATCGCCGGCGTTGGCATGCATTTGCCCTCGTTTCGTTCCGAGACACGGCAGCAGCCACGTGCTGTATTAATAGAGTTTTTCTTCTTTTGGTTTCAACTCTTGTATTTTTTTTTGTTATTCTTGGTGGTCATTCTTTATTCAACTTTTTACTGGGGAGTCTGGGGAAGTCTGGACTCGGCCTTTCGCCAATCGATTCCCCAGATCTTTTTCTGTCTTGACTCTTCTGGGGAAACATCTTGGATGAGGGGTCGTGGGCAACCATCGATTTGGAATCCGGTCCGATGCATCTGCATTCGTGCGGAGCGCTCACCATGTCCGTTCCCTGATCCTTCCAGTTATGCCTGGGAGATTGAGACCATCGGCACACAAAATCGGTAGCTGTCGCCAGAGTCGCACCGTTATGGTGCACACGGATAAGACGAGTACGACGTCAGAGGTCGCTTTGTTTCTCAAAAGACAGGTTGCGTCCGGAAAAGTGTCCAATCACTGTCGACTCCAAATGGATACCGTCGGGGAGTGTCGTACTCGGATTATTTCCTGTGCATTTTCACTGGTTCACCACTTCCGCCAGCACATTTTCCTTTCTTTTTATCAGCGCCAAGAAGACACCAAAAACACCACAACCCGCCCACATCCCAGGATGAATGAACATCCCATGGTTGCGATCGACGCTGCGGTGACACGCTTGGGTCGCGTTTATTGTCATTTTTTGGTCATCCTGGCAGCAATGGCGAGCTCAGATGGCCCTGGCTTGCCTGGTTTGCAGCTCACTTGCCCTCACTGTCGGCCCTTCCCCCGCATTTGGGAGGTTGGGAGGCGACGATCAGCAAAAAGTACTCCGTACTCGTTTTGTACTCCCCGTATCTGGGGTTCAACAAAAGAAGATGCCCACACAGGGTTCGGTGCAATGATTCCCCTCCTCTCGGGGATTCGGGGTGCTCATCACGAATTGCGGGAGCTCGACGCAGATTGCAGAATTGAAAGCTGTCCCGTCTGCCTCTTTTTTTCATTATACCGCATCGATGCAACATCAAGCACCGTACTTGTACCTGGACGATCTCGACGGTGCAGAAACCATCGCCAACCGCCAACAGCCAGTTAGATTAAGCATAAACCGGCCCTAAAGTCTTAATAATTAATAAGTACATACCTCGACTGCGACGCGGCATTCATCGAACGACTCGTCGCATCAATTTCATCGATAAACCAACACATCATGGCCGACTTCCAGGCCGACAAGGCCACGGTCGACAATGTCGAAAAGCGCGACGTCGACGTCGACGACGACGAGTATGACAACAGCCCGGCTGCGCGTGCCATGACGCGCCGCATCCTGTTGAAGCTCGACACGCGGCTCTTGCCTGCCCTCGCCTTGCTTTTCCTGTGTTCGTTCCTCGACCGCACCAATGTCGGCAACGCCCGCCTGTACGGCCTCGAAAAGGAGCTCGGCCTCGATCCTAAGGGCCCCCAGTACTCGCAGGGCCTCGCCGTCTTTTATGCCACCTACATTGTCAGCGAGATTCCCAGCAACCTGGTCCTCAAGCGCGTCACGCCGCGCATCTGGCTGCCCTTTCTGACGTTTGCATGGGGTGTCGTCGGCATGTGCCAGGGCTTCATCACCAACTTTGCCGGGTTCGTCGCCGTGCGTGCCATCCTGGGCTTTACGGAGGGCGGCCTGCTGCCCGGCATGATTCTGTACCTGTCGAGCATGTACACGCGCCGTGAACTCGCTCTGCGCATCGGTCTGTTCTACACGGCGGCGTCGCTGTCGGGCGCGTTTGGTGGTCTGCTGGCGCGCGGCCTGTCGGAGCTCGGCGGCCACGCGGGCTACTCATCGTGGCGCTGGATTTTTATCATCGAAGGCCTGTTGACGGTCGCGGCTGCCGGTGTTGCTGCACTCATCCTGCCCAACGGCCTGGAGAATGCGTCGTTTTTGAGCAACGAAGAAAAGGCGCACGCCGTCCGCCGCCTCCAGCGGGCCGTCTTTGTCGCCAGCACCAACGGCAGCATGGTGCACCCGGAGCACGAGGCCGAAGAGAAATTTAGCTGGCACGAGGTCGGCCGGGCCGTCTTCAGTTGGCAGACGTGGCTGACGGCGAGTGCCTACTTTGGCATTCTTTCGGGCCTGTATTCGTTTGGCTTGTTTGTAAGTGTTTCGGTCCTGCCTTCGTTCGTTGTCTTAATGGTCGTTGTGTTTTGTTTCGTCGTTGTCTCTGCTAACATTTCAGCTTCCAACGATTATTGCCGCTCTTGGGCATACTGCCAATGCTGCCCAGCTGTGGTCGGTCATTCCATATGCAGTTGCATCGGTTGTCACAGGTAAGATTCCCCGTATCTTTCTTTCTTTTCATTTCATTTCCCGTGCTATCAATCTCACCTTTCACCTTGATCCTCCTCGTCTTGTCGCTCCACATGCCGCCATGGCGCACATGTCCTTTTCAGGAGAACCCCTCTGCTGACATATTTCTCCGTCCCCTCTCAGTCATTGTCGCTTTCGCTTCCGACCATTTCCAGGTCCGTGGCATCATTATGCTCGTCACGATGCCCATTGCCATTATCGGGTACGCCGTGATTGCCAATGTGCACAGCGCCAATGTCAAGTATGGCATGACCTTTTTGATGGCCACGGGCCTATACAGCAGCGTGCCGCCCGTCCTTGGATGGCTCGCCAACAACTCGGCGGGCCACTACAAGCGCGCCACGGCCGCCGCTCTCCAGCTGGCGATTGCCAACTGTGGTGGTTTTGTGACGGTGTTTGTGTATCCCATGGCGGAGAGCCCGCAGTTCCACAAGGGCCACACCATCATCCTCAGTCTCTTGGTGGCCGGATGGTTCATGTGAGTTGTCTACCACTGTCTTCATCCTTTCTTCTTCTTCTTACTTCCCTTTTTTTCGTTACTAACCCTCGCAGGATCCTTGGCAACGTTCTTTACTGCTACAAGATCAACAAGGACAAAGATCGCGGCAAGTACGACCAGTTTATCGGGAGCGGCGACGACCGCGAGCCATCGTTCCGTCTGGTTTTGTAGGGGGAGAGGCAGAAATGAGTACTGTGTAGAAAAAGAGAGCGGTGAGAACACGAGCAAGTCGTGGGAAACAAGATCCGACAATACGACGTTCTGTCAAAAGTGTCTGTGCTTTTTTCTTGTGCCTCCATCCTTCCCCAGACTCGAGGCTCTTCACTTGGTGGTAGTTCTTCCAGTATCGGCTACGGCCAAGCCGCATCAGCCGTGGGTAAACGAGTGGCTAGTCTGAGGGCTGCAGCAAATGCAATGGAAGAAGCCAAGGGCAAAAAGCGTGCAAATCGGACACTCCCGATCACGACAAGAGTAAATATGAGAATGATAACGACAATCACTAGAAAACAAAACCGATGGTATCCTTTGTATTGTTGCAGACGTTACGGTGAGGAGGTTCGTGTTGTTTAAATGAACTCACTCATATCAGATCATGTCTTATCTACGGGGAGCAACCTAGCGTGCAGGACAGTTTCATGGTGGGAACTACACATGCATCCTTCGGACCCAGATCCGTGGCCGGTCTTCCGTTCCTGATGTGAGAGCTGATCTTTGGACGGGAATGTGGGAGGTTTGACGGCAAGGGCGGTTACATTTGCTAAATTGAGAATGATTTCAAGATATTGACGTTTTGAGAGGATCACATGCCTACATTTCATATCAAAATATGAGAAAATTGTCGTGATGCTCGCCTCGGACATTTTGACCGATATCGTCTCCCATTTGAGGTGGTGAGGAGGAGGAGGATCTCGGCGAAACGGAGGTGAGGAAGTGCATCGTTTGTTCTGTGTGAGAGGAGGGAAATATTGATTTACTTGTGGTCAACTTTGCGACATCACGACTTTGTGAACGTTGCTATTATCTCATGATAATACTCTTGCATCGAAAGGAATCAATATTGTCGAAATAGGCAAGGGTGATCAACATGGGCAAGCCACTAACACGACTCTGAGCAAGCCTGAATCAGTCTAGAGCCACCCCGGCTTCGTGGGTTTGTCCCCCAGTAGGATCAGATTAAAAATAATTAAAAATTAAAGATAAATAAAACCGTGACTGGCCGCCGGCCACGTTGTTGCGGGAGGGGGGAACAGAGCTTCCGGACAGCGTAGACAGGGTATCTGAGCCGTGTCCGGAGGAGGGTAAGCCGACATTAACCAGGGCATTGGGACTGCAACGATAGGAAGAAACTACTAATCGATTAAGCAAGCATCACGAATCACGAAAGAGGACATTAGTGCACCAGTGCAAACAAAGCTAGTCGAAAATCCCACGATATGGCAGGGGACAAAAGAGCAAGGAGCAAATAACGAGCTGCGACAAACTGCAACAAGCTGCAAAGCCCTGGTTTTCGACCTTTCAGCATGGGATGGGCTATCAATGGCATCCGGGGTTGGACGGGACGAGATGGATATGTCCTGGCATATTGATTGACATGTCGTTCTGTGATGGCTGCAACTGATAGCCTCTGGACGAGCCGCACGCGCGGCTGTTGGAGCTTGTGCAGCGACCGTGCGTCACACCAGGCGAGGTGTGGGTGGGAGACAAAAGAAAGAAGCAAGAAGAAGAGAACGAGAGAAAAAGAAATCCCAAAACCAAAGAGTGAAGAACAAAACAACAAGTGGACAAAGGCGGTGGGCGGCTGAATTCCCCATCCATGTCCCGGCTCCGAGGCCGGATGTCACTGTTTCTTTGGACAAAAGGGAAATAGGAGCGTAATTACTGTGTAGTAATACATCGTATGTCGTACGTGGACACGAGAGTTGAAAAGGGAAAGGAGACAAATCCCAGAGATAGAGATAGACGAGTGTCACCAAAAGGCTGGGATAACGGATAACGAAAGCGAAGGGGAGACGTCGAGCCTCCGCCATCGCCGCCCTTCATCACCGCCAATGCAGCCAATGCACTGTTAACGCGGGGTAGCACCAAAAGCTTGTCACTGTTTGGTGCTTTTTGGCCGTGTTAGTGGCTCGTCCCCTTGCCTAGCGAGCCTAGCGGGCCTAGCGCTGTCGGGCGCCCTGCAACCACACTCAAAATACGCCACTCCGTCAACTCGGTCGCTATCGAACGGGGCTCGACGGGGGTTCCACCACGGGGGAGCCAGCCTGAAAGGGTGCCATACTAAACCCAAACAGGGCAATGGAAATGCACCTCGTGCTATCAGACGGCGCCAACAAGGCTTTTGGTGTGGTTTTGGTGTGCTTTTCAAGGTCGAGAGTGAGACTCCATCGCGTCCTGATAGCATACTCGGACGACGCCAGCCGTCAAAGGACCGCGATAGAGACACCAGAACGAGGTTTCCCACGCGGGACAGCCTGCCATCGGTGCAACATCTGTTCCTCTTCCCTGTCATTAGCTTCTGGGCTTCCTGGGATTTGCTGGCCAGTGCTTGTTTGATTTCCTTTTTGATTTTGAGAACTCAAGGCCGTCTCCGTGGGCCCTTTTCCTCCCTGCTTCTATTTCGTCCTTAATCTTCTCCATATTACTTTTTTAAGTCGGCGGGTCAATGATAAGAGTCGTCGGCGGACGGAGAGATAACGGTCCTTGACATGCGACAACACAAGCTCTGTGTTCCTCTTGTTTGGCCTGCTATTCTTTTGTGCTTTTACGAGCAATGCAGCTTGGTGGCCGGAGCTTTTTGCGTGTTCCCACACTATTGTCCACCCATTTACTCCTTCAAGCCAATACCATTGCTGTTATTTGCAACTGGGAACCACACGACAATGACCGACATAACAGACTGGTGGGCATACAAGGATACATGCGCCGTGCAATCCTGCCAAGAAACTGATTGGCACTCTGGCCAGCCTCTTTATCCTGCTGGTATTCCTACTCCTATTCCTACGGAGTACAGAGTACAGATTCGCCGTAGATATGGTCCTACTGATACCCTGAATCCATGAAATGTCGTGTCCTTGTGCTGTTCCAGAGTGTATTCAGTAAATTGGCAGGTTGCCGGCCGATGAGACCCAGGAATTGCTACAGCTACTAAGAAGTA
The DNA here is from genome assembly GCA_021396245.1 of Sporothrix humicola. Classification (NCBI taxonomy): domain Eukaryota; kingdom Fungi; phylum Ascomycota; class Sordariomycetes; order Ophiostomatales; family Ophiostomataceae; genus Sporothrix; species Sporothrix humicola. The sequence goes on along the minus strand of WNYE01000064.1, from coordinate 106,876 downwards.
AATCAAAATAAGATACGGAGTAAAATAAAATAAAACAAAATAAAAAAGAGGGGGGATAAGGGAGGGGGACAAGGGTGAGATTGAGGAGAGACGAGGAGTGAGGAGGTGGTGAGGAGGTATTAGTCGGTAACGGTAGCGAAGCTAAAAAGAGCAAAAGAGGAGAGGATGGGAGGACAGATACCGGGCACTACGAGTACGACAGAAGCGGCGCATGTTGCCGCCCATGGGATCCATGGGATTTGGCCTGTGGTCTCGCGATCATGATAAGTGACTTGCAGCAACAGCGGAAAAGTACTTGATGTCGGGGTTTCCCACAATGTAGACCGAAGGAAAGTGGCGAGAAACAGCAAAGAGGTCATCTCTTCGTGGCACCACTTCTGTCACTTCTTTTTGTTGGTTTATTTTGAATTGTTTATTACATTGTTTTTTTTTTCCTTTTATTTCTTACTTATTCATCCTCCTCACACACGATGGGCGTCGAAGAAGTCCAGTCGCCGTCGGCGGGCGTGGCCCCCGACATCTCGGAGAAGAACGAGGCCATGATGACGGACATTGAGATCCAAAAGGCGCCCGCCGTGCCCGTCGAGCTGTCAGGCGGTGCCGGCAAGATGGAGGCCATCACGGCCGTCTTTGGGAGCAAGGGAAAGCTCATCATCATTGGCGTGTAAGTCCAGAAGTCGAGCACAGGTTTCGAATCCCGCCGCGATTAAAAGCCCTCCACTAACCATCCAGGCTGATCTTTTCTATGGTCGCGTACGAGTTTGAGAACAGCACCGTCTACACCTACTTTACCTACGCCCAGTCGTCATACGAAAAGGTCTCCAACGCCGCTGCCATCGCGACCGCCGGCTCCCTTCTGTTCTCCGTCATCAAGCCGCTGATTGCCAAGCTGTCGGATGTCTTTGGCCGTGGCGAGATGTACCCGCCCATTATCGTCATGTTCATCGTGGGTCTTATTCTGTGCGCCAAGGCCCCGACGTACAGCGGCTATGCGGCCGGCTACATCATCCACGCCCTTGCCCAGAGCGGCGTCAACACGATGAACGACATTCTGACGTCGGACGTGTCGAGTGCGCGGCAGCGTGGCCTGGCCGTGCAGATCCAGTTCTTCCCCTACCTGTTCATGCCGTACGTCACGGCCTTTATCACGGCGTCGGTTCTCGGCGGCATCGGCTGGCGCTGGGGCATTGGCATGCTCGCCATTGTCATGCCTGTCGGTCTGTTGCCTGTTGCCGGGACGGTTCTGGGCTTCCAGCACAAGGCCAAGAAGATCGGCTTCAACCAAAAGGTCAAGATGAGCGTGCGCGAGTTCTTTTCGCGCATCGACCTGGGTGGCACGTTTTTGTTCTCGGCCGGCCTTGCGCTGCTCCTGCTGCCCGCCTCGCTTGCCGGCACGCTGGCCAACGGCTGGAAGACCAACTGGCTGATTGCCTGTCTCGTGATTGGCATTCTGCTGCTGATTGCGCTGCCCTTTTACGAGCACTTTGTCGCCAAGCACCCCATCATCCCGCTCTACTACTTCAAGGACCGCACGCTCGCCATCATGCTCATCATGTACGGCATGGACGGCATCGGCCTCGGCGTCACGCACAGCTACTTTTACCAGTGGCTTATTGTCGCCCGCGGCTACGAGGTCCACAAGGCCATCTGGATCAACGCCGTCAACGGCACCATGCAGTTCCTTGCCGGCCTCATCTTGGCCGGCACGATGTACTATTTCCGCGGCTACAAGTACCCGACCATCTTTGGCATTGGTCTGCGTCTGCTGGGCTACGGCCTGATGTTCCGCATCCGTGAGTCGTCCTCGAGCATTGCCGAGCTCGTCATTGTCCAGGCCATCCAGGGCATCGGCGACGGCATGCTCGGCACCACCTGTTTTGTGGCTTGCACCGTCAACGTCCCCCACAGGGAAGTCGCCCAGATGACCAGTCTGGCCGTCTGTCTGTCGATGCTGGGCTCGACGATTGGCAGCGCCATTGGCGGCGGCATCTACACCACCTACTTCAAGGGCCTGCTGCGCGCGCAGCTCGGCACCGACGGCACGGCCGAGCTCATCGACACCGTCTACGACTCGTTCACGTCGGGCCTCCCCGCCATGGGCACGCCGCAACGAATGGCCATTGCCCGCGCCTACAACCAGCTCATGGCCGACTTCACCTATGTCGCCTTTGGCTGCGTCATCCCGGCCGCCCTCACCGTGTGGTTTATTCCCAACAAGACCTTGACGTATGTTGCACCCCCTGTAATACTTGAGGTTGTCTGTCGAGATGTCCCTGCTAACAAATTAGTGACGAGCAAAACTTGGTCGAGGTTGTCGACGGTGTTTCGCCCGAGGACCGGCGCCGCTCGATTGAGGAGTAGGAGAAGACGATGCAGACGATGCAGACAAAGTTATGAGATTTTATGAAGAGACGAGAGACGAGAGACGAGAAATGAGAAGATAAGATACCTGGGACGAAGCAGGCTGTGTTTTGTGTGGATTGCTGTTTAGTCAACGATGGTTTTGTCGTGCTTCTTTCTCGGTGTTCGGCGCCGATTGTTGGCCCGCCTAAACTCCGCTGATGTTCACCTGCTGCCCGCTATCAGTTCCCGCCGTTGCATGCAGCTTTCACTTGTTACTTGCCGCGTCCGCGGAGACTACTTTTCACAGCATGCAACCTGCACAGCTACACACCCAGCGTGATATCGAATCCCAACGTTGTTTGCGTCCTATGAGAGATGCTCCGTCAATCGTTCCAATTTTATTCGTGATGTTATCTGTGAAGATGTGAGGATCAACTTACAATGTAAAAGACTGGACTCTTCTCTGCACGGAGATATCCCGCCAGGCGCTATCGCAGTCCTCAGGATTCTCGAGATCAGCCCTCCAGCGCCCCCAACACCGCTCCAGCACCCACATCGTCCACTCCGCCGGGCCGGGGTTTGCTAAAGGCTTGGAAATAGGGCAGTTCCAGCCGAGTCGGCCAATAACCGTCGCCCATTTCCAATTCACCACCACGCCCTTTGACGAGCCCGAGCCGTCCCCGCATTTGCCTTGTGCGTGGCAGGCGTGATTTTGACCATTTTGGTGCTCTTTTGAGCCTTTTGGCAGGCGTAGCGTCATTGTCATTGGGCTGCAGGGGTCCAGTTTCGAGATCGTGTGTAGAAAGTCGAAATGTGAGTAAATACTCCGAGTTTCGACCTCACACTGCCGAATCGAGTCCCTTACCCCACAGAACTGTCTCTTTCCGTTTGTCGTCGTTTGTTCTGTTGACTTTCGTCGGACGCTCCTTCCCGTTCTGCCAACCCGTCAGTCTGCCTCTATCCCCTTTTGTCGACAACCTCCTTCGTTCCTTCCATTTACATCCATATCGACCTCAACAGGCTCCACTGCGTCGTTGCCTTGCTGCCATTCAAATTTCCCTTTCCCCTTCTCTCACTTTCCCACGCTCTTCTCTTCTTCTTTACAAATTTTCTCTCTCGCCATCCCCCAAAAGGTTCAGCAACACAGCCTCAAAACATATCAACAAACAACCACTGCTCACACACACTACTCGCATACACATCACCCGCCGTCACCATGGCCACTGCCGAAGCCATCACCGCGCCCAAGACGCATCTCTCTGAGACTGCCGTCCCCGAGCCCCAGCGTCTGGCCAACCTCATCGAGGCCCAGAACATGGCCGCTGCTCTGTTTGCCGACGTCGAGCGCGACATGATCCGCCCCGGCATCAGCGAGAAGGAGCTGTCCGAGGCCATCTACAAGCTCGGCAAGGAAAAGTACAACGTCCGCACGCACTGGCACCGCCGCCTCGTCCGCAGCGGCCCCCATACCCTCGCCATGTTCAACGACAACACCGAGGACCGCGTCATCCAGGAGGACGACATTCTGTATGTCGACCTGGGCCCTGTCTTTGAGGCCTACGAGGCCGACTTTGGCCGCACGTTTGTGCTCGGCAACGATCCCAACAAGATTGCCCTGCGCGACGCCCTCGAGCCGCTGTGGAACGCCATCAAGGCCGAGTTCGACGCCCGCCCGGACGTCACCGGCGAGGAGCTCTACGACATTTGCTGCCGCCTCACCAAGGAGGCCGGCGAGAAGAGCGGCCTGGGCTGGAAGTACGGCAACGTCTTCTGCGGCCACCTCGTCGGCGACTTCCCGCACGAGCGCATCCCCCGCGACATGATCACGCTGTACATGACCACGGGCAACAACCAGCCGGTTCGCACGCTCAACGCCAAGGGCCAGAAGCGCCACTGGATCCTGGAGATCTACCTGCGCGACGAGGAGCGCGGCTACGCCGGATTCTACGAGCAGATTCTGACGGTCTAGGTGAGAGGGGGGTTTTGGAGACAGGAGGACACAGGGAGAAGTAGTCGATTGGAGGGGGATCCTGAGGGAGGAAGAAAATATGATCTCGCCATGTTTGACATTTGTCACATTTCACGCCAATACCAGTCTGTTTTAATTAACCATTATTAAATTAAAAAAAAATGTACACGGTCCTCTCTGTGGGGATCTTTATTCTATTGCTCCGTCTCACCAAACGTTCATGCACTGCACAGGTCCCAGCTCGACCAGCTGCGCGCCATGTGCCACTCGGTCATCAGCTCCAGGATCTTGGCGTTGACGGCACGGTTCGACTTCATAAAGACGGTCTCGTAGGGGTGGCTGTTGGTGCCAAAGTACTTGCCCTCTTCCATCGTGTTGGACTTGTAGTTGCGCTCGTCTCGCGTGCAGTAGCTCTCGGCCGTGTCCATGTCGTCGGCGTTGTACGAAGTGATCATGGCGTCGAGCTGGTAGCCCTGGCTGAGCACCAGCCCAGACGAGCCGATCTCGCCGTGGATCGCCTTGTAGCGGTTGGGGTAGCAGGCCGACAGGCCGACGGGGTCGTCTTTGCCGCCGTACTTATTGGCCGTCTGGAGCGAGGTGGCCAGTTCCGGGTCGAGGAGGATGCCCATGCCGACCGAGTCCGTGGCCAGGACCATGGACTGCAGGTGAGGCGCGGGCCAGCAGTAAATCGAGGTACCAACGAGCTGCAGATGTTAGTCATAATTGCATCCAGACAAAAGAAAGAAAAAGTCGACGCAGATGGTGTTTCTTTCGGGGCAATCTCATCTCACCTTTACACGGTCATTCAGGCGACCCAGGAACATGTCCGTCCAACACGGCCGCACATAGTTGGGGAAGAAGGGCCCGCGAACACTCGAGTTCATCAGGATAAAGCGCTTGTACTTCTTCCAGCGGTTGTCCTGCCGGAGGACCTCGCCAAATGCGCCGAGATCGTAGCAAGTGTTGTTCCGTTGCACGATCTCAATGTTGGGGAGCTCAGGAAGCAGGGCGGTATCGTTGGTCTCTCCGTTAAAGATGAAGACGAAATCGGCGTTGCCGTGGAGGCCTTTCTGCATAAAGTATTCGAGGTTCAGGCGGCTCGTGGCCGACTCGGCATAGGCATAAAGAACCAGAGGGCGGTCGTGGCCCGCAATGTTATTCGCGACAGTCGAAGCTTGGGATTTCACGGCCTGTTCAGACAGCTTTGTCAATAATGATGGCCAATGCGTAACTTTTTGACAACTCGTTGGCGATAACGTACAGGGTATACGGGACTGTAACTCAACACCAGAAAAGCGCTCAAGATGATGACTGTCGCTGTGATTGCCCTCCGTGCTCGTGTTGAGGCCGTAGTGTACACAATTGTCGACTTGATTTGATGCCAGTCTATGTTGAATTTCGTAAGCAGCGAGGCCCACGCATCAGACACGACAGCGAGCGTGGAAGACGCTGTTTCTGTCGTTGCCGTCTTCCACTCTGTGTTTGCCAGGAAATCCATGATGGCCGTAAAGCTGAAAAAGAGAGGCAAAAATGGGACAGAAAGAAGAAGGAAAAGGAGAAAGAAAAGGAGACGCGAATGCCTCTTATCGGGGATCAAAAGAAAAGAGTCTCCCACCCGCAAAAAGCAACAGGAAATTGAACAGCAGCCCCATATCAAACCCAGGGAACATACAAAGTAAGAGAGGATAAAAAAGGGAAATAAACGCCACAAAATCTCCTTGCACACCTCCCGCCCTTACTTTATCATCGTTGGGCTCTACTCCCTGTTTAAGGGGGACTTTCGCCATACTGTCAATGCCAATGGCAAGTGACAAAAAAAAAAGCAAAAAAAAGCATCCCGTTCTGAGGTCCACAGGGCGCCCCAGTCCCATGAGATGTGTTGGGCTTGAGGCTGAGGAACTAGTCCAGGAGAGGAAATAAGATTTACACTGGGACGAAGCGAAGAAAGCTGACGTTAGAATTTATGCAGCATTGCGACAGGTTGTGACAAGGGCAATGGAGTCGGTTTTCTTCGCACTCCGTATTATTATGCCCCGAAAACCTAATAGCGCAATATCTTGCCCAGATAACTCGTCGCGTTTTTACTGTTTTATCTGCCACTTTACTGTGTACGCGTAGCGAGGCTGCTGGAAAGAACCAATAGATACGCCAGGCTAAGCCTTTATGGGCGGTTTTTGCATCGCGTCCAAGTCTAGACCTGCCTTAGTCTTGAGAACTATCAAAACTTTGTTCTCCCTTTTGTCTGCACTATTTCTTTGTCTGAAATCTCGTTTTTTGACGTGGGAATTGTCGGGGTCGAATTTTGTGTCCATTTTCTTTTCCCCTTCGTTTTCAAACCTAGCAGGACTCAGCAATGTCGTATTATTCCCACCTTTTCTCACTGCTCTGAAGAATCTGATCCGATCTGGTGCTAGAAGTGGACCATTCTCACCTATAAACGGAACCGGACCCGACAAGTTGAGCCGCTTGCGGATATCGATTACGGGAAGCAAAGAAACGATGCGGTGAATATCCACGAGTTCTGTACACAGCAGTCCATTCATCTTGGAGCTGGAGGTTAGAAGTTAACAATAATCAGCAAAACAAAGCATGCGGACAGCCTGCAAGACAAGCCAGTACCCGAAGCCACTACGGCGGTTTTTTTTGTCTTAACAAAAAGACCGCCATTTTAAGACTACGAAAAAACCGCCGAAAGCCACCTGGTAGCATGAGACGTGGCGCATGGTCACCTGACAGGTCACGACACCACAATGGCATGGCCACAAACATCGCCAGATACGCCTTGGCAATCTGTATAGACATTGAGTTATTCGCGTGGGTCACAGCATTTTCAATTTCATAAGTTATTTTGTGTCTTCTAATTGAAGTTCAATTGTAAGTTCTATGACTTAAAGTATGATCGTTATATCGTTTAACCCATCCAAAAACGCCGATATGTTTTTTTATATCTATTTTAAGCCGTCCGAAAAGCAATGACAGCCTTTGGCTGTACTAGTGTATCATATGAAGAAAAGCAGATGACAAAAGAAATGAAAGTCGAATGAAATGAACAATGAACAACAAAATCAAATCAAATCAACAAGGACCCTCATGACGAGCAGTCGGTGACCTCAATATGGGCCAGCTTCTCGATGATAGCCCCTTGATTCTTGGCGTCCATCTTGGACTGACGGGCCTTGCGCGCCTGCATCTCGCGCTCGATGCCGTGGCGGACCGCGTCCAGCACGGTCGGCACGGTGGCCTTGGGCGTGTAGGCGGGCTCGGTGCCGTCCTGGTAGACGCCGGTCTTGACCAGCACGCTGTACCAGTTGGTGTCCTTGCTGCGGGCGTCCATGGCATTGGTGCCGCGGATGTCCGACTCGGGCGTGTCGCCGACAAAGTAGACCGTGTCGAGCGGCCGGCGTGTGGCAACGAGGCCGTGCTGGGTGGCGCGCCACTGCTGCAGCAGACGCGTGGCAAACTCAAAGGTGCTGACCTGCGGCTTGCCAAAGGCGTGCGTCGTCAGCGTCTTGCCGCCGGTGACGTCCGAGAAGACGGTCTCGACGATGCGGCGCAGGGCGCCCATGCCGAGGCGGACGTGCTCGTGGGCGGCCGACCAGACAACGTCGCTGTGCGAGAAGTAAATCGGCGGGCCCTCGTCAAAGGTCTCGGAGCGCGTCTCGAGACGGCCGCCCTTGGACATGGCAATGTCCAAAATAATCTGGAGGTCCGACGCCCAGTCGCGGCTGTCGGCAAAGACAAAGACGGCCTCAATGACAATGTCGGACATCTTGTCGATGCCGCGGCGGGCCAGCAGATCGCGCGAGTTGGCGTGCTCCTGGTCCGTCAGCTTGCGGAAGGGCGCCGTGGCGGCGTTGGCCTTGATAATGTCGCCAGGCGTGATGACGTCCTGGAAACCATAGTGCTCGGCAACGCTGCGGCACTTCTCGCCCTCGCCGCCAACAACGAGGACGGCGCCGCGGTACTTGTCGGCCAGCTCCCGCATGGGCGTGTGGCCGCAGATAAACTGGCCGGGGCTGACCTCGAGCTCCAGCTGGGCAGACAGGTCGAGACAGCGCTCGGCCTCGGTCTTGCCGCCGCCGTTGGTCAGGAAAATGTAAGGACTGGGAGGTGTTAGTAGATGTTCAGGTGGGGGTAGGATAGGACGAAATAATTATGTGCTTGGGAATACTCACACTCTGATGCCGTACTCGTTCTCGCCGTTGAGCATCTTCATGGCCTCAACAGCCTCCGGGATGGGCTGGCCACCGCGGACGAGGACGCCGTCGATATCAAAGGCGAAAGCAAAGTTGTCGGCGACATCGCCGTCCTCGTCGATGGCGCTCTCGCCGTTGAAGGGCGTATCGGGCTCCGTCAGGGGCGTGGCCAGGCTGGCCGGGGTGCTGACATTGGAGTTGGACAGAGATGGGGCTTCGGTGGGCGGCAGATCGGGCGAGGACAGCTCGGCAGACGGGGAGACCGGCTCCTCGTGCGAGATCTCGTTCTCGAGGTTTCTGCGGGCGATGCTAAAGGCCTCGGCGAAGCTGCTGGCGGAAGCAGTCCGGTTGGGGCCAGGGGGTCTCTGAAGGCGCGACATTGTGGAGATGTGGGAGGTAGAGATATGTGGGAGTGATGATAGAGAGATGGAGATGGGAGATGTAAAGATGTGGGATATCAAGATGCAATCAAAAACAAATATGAAGGAGTGGACGTCTCAGACGGCTGGTGAGAAAATAAATGCAAAGGGAAGATATATAAAAGATATATCAGAGGAAGAGGAAGAGAGAAGAGATAAAAGGTAAAAGAGAAAGAGAAGAGGGAGATGTCGATGTTTGGGAGAGATCAAAACAGACCGACGTGCCTTTATACCTTTCTGGCCCCTCTGACAAAACAATCAAAACCCAGTCACCGAGTAGCGAACGAGTATTTCTCGGGCAGGCGAAACAGGCGAAACTGGCCCAACGGAGTCAAGATTCTTCTATTTTTTTCTATTTTCTGTTCTATTTGGCCTAATTTTCGGCCTCCGCGTTCTACCTCCTTCTGTTGTCGATAAGCGTCGACACCGTCGCCAGGCGGCGTCGTGCGGCTTGGTTACATGCGAAAGTGAAAGAATATCCATAGAAAAGAACGAAACGAACAAAGATAGTGGCATGTTTAGCCCGTTCTGGCGCTATGTTCTGCTACATTTGCGCCATGTCGTTTCGCCTGCGGCCCCACGTACGGGTGCCCTGAGGCGAGGCGTACGGAGTACATCGAACGTTGTAGGCTGAACCGCATCGACAAAGAAATTTCAAAGAAAATTCAAAGAATCAATGTACTCGCCGCTTCGCCTGAAGTTGGCGGGCTATGGAGCCCGGTGGAACCGCCAGCATGAACGAATTTGCACTTAGGCCGGGATTAGTGGAGCCTCGGTGGGCGGAAGTGGAGCCACAGCCGGCCGCCAAATGCCAGTGCACGCCAAACACGCCAATAGGTGCCGATGCTACACTGGGGGCCCTGAAAAAACAGTGGCGCCAGTGACGTCAGAGGTCCATGTTTTCCACAGTTTTCCACCGGGGCAGCAGCCTTTTGGAGGCTTGGAGGGGTCCGAAGATGTAGACAAAAGGAGATCAGAAGAGAGCGACAGAGAGGGACAGAGAGAAAAGAGAGGGGACGAAAGGGAGGAAAGGAATGACGGCGTGAAAGGCAGTCTGGAACAATTATCAGGAGAAAGAAAGGAGATGCATGGGAAAGACGACGAGGCCAGTCAAATCGACAAAATGGGCAAGCCGACAAAATACTACAACGCGAAAGGGATGGAAGATGGAGGGTAGCTGGGCAGATGCCGAACGGACAGGCAAAAATACAAAAAATACGGAAAGGATATACAGGAACGGGGGGCACCAGAAGGGACAGGAACCAAAACAAGCTCAAAATAACGTGCCAAAAGAAGCCAAAACAAGCCAGCACAGGCCAGGGCCAACGTGAATGAACGTGAACGGACGACTGGCCAGCAACCAAGTCCGCCAATTCGACAACTAAATCGACAGCTGCCTCGTAACTGGCTCGACTTGCTCCCACTGTGGCAAGGCACCGATGCCCAGAAAATCAGAGAAACCCGCGAAACCCTTACTCCGTAAAACTCTCCGGCTTCAGGGTTGTCTGTGCAATCCCCGGCCGTTGCACCCGAGGCGTTTTCGCGTTATTTTAGAGTTCTTGTCTTGTTGATAGGCCAATGCAACCAACAAGCCAAGCGAAAACACATGCAGCCTGGCTCCTGGCAAAACATGTACCCGAAGTACGAGTACGACAAGCAATACGCGCCAACACATGTCGATATTGATGTATCTGCTCTCCGTGTACGACGTATCTCTTGTCTGTCGAAACCAGGGCAAACAGGGACACGTCTCGGACTAACATGGGCAAATCTCTGCACCAACACCGTCCGAACATGGAAGCACTGTTCATCAACTGCCCATCCTCGCCATCCTCCATCCATCCAGTGTGTATCGACTGCATATCGGCCGCATATCGACTGCATATCAATGTACAAATCGAAAGATATCCACCGCAAAGCGGCCTTACATCTGCACATCCTCTCCGCTCAGGCATACGCGAGCCTTCTCCATTCAAACCCCGTTAAACAACGGCGGCCACACCGTCGTTCCAGGTCGTCCCAGGCTCCTCCAGATCCCTGAAGGCCTCCCCTCTATCCCTTTGTTCCCCTCAAAAATGCCCCTCTAAAAACATGTGAGAGCGCGGAGACGTTTCTCTTTCTCTTTTTTGATTTATTTTTATTTTATTTTTGGTTTATTTTTATTCGTTCGTAATTCGCCCTTCGCTCTCACCGCTTTGCCGCCGTGCCGAGTCCGTATCTTACGCACGGTGTGTCTCGCCATTTCGCCCTTCTTTCAGGAGTGTCTTGCACTGAGGAAAAGTCTTTGTCCGCACAGTTTTCCCGCCAAGTCGCCGTGTCCGCCGCTAGAAAATTCGGTCATTGTTGGTTGTCGCCATTCTCTCGCCACACTGGACTGGACACTGTGCAATTGCAAGAACAATCCTTCAGCCTGCCCCTTCCACCCAGTCTCCTTATGCATCCTGCAGCCTATCGAATCCCTCTTATTCCCTCGTACGACGTAAAGATACATGGACAGATGTACTCGCATATGTCAGTCAGCATTCGGTGTGTGTGGGAGCCCTGCGCATCAAAATTTCTTAGCCTCGCTCGGCTTGTTAGCGGATATCCAGCCTGCCAGTCTGCCAGCCTTCTCTGCCTACTGGCTCTCGACATCCTTTCGACATTTTTGTCCCTCTTCTTCACTCACATTCACATCCTTCTGTCATTTTGACTTATTTTGTCCTCTTTCCCTTTCCTGTTTCTGCCTAGCTTCACATGTACCTCAACGCATCTTTTTCTTTTCTCTTCCTTGGCGTTTCCCCTTTCTGCCGTCCTATCCTCTCTGCCTCTTTCCCCTTGACCTTTATTTGCTTCGCCGATTTACTCGCCAGCTTCGCCTTTTTGCTTTTTCTTCTTGCCTTGGCGTTAGCCTTGTTCCATCTCTCCTATTTTGTCCTTTCTGTCTCTTTTTGTCTCCATTCTTCAGTCTTCACCTCGTATCGACCAATCCAAGAGAGGTCTCTCCTTCCTCTTTTCTCACAAGCGGAACGCCCGAGCGTCAAAAGTCAAAAAACCACAACACCACAAACGGGGCCAATGACGTGAGTATTCCACAGCAATCTTACAATTCGGTCTGTCCAGGTCGGCTTCTTTTTTGTTTTTTCCCCTTTACCTTTCCCATAAGCTATGAGGCTATGAGGCTATCAACGTCTTTTTCGTGTTTCGCCCACGCTTCCACGCAAGTGCTCATGTAATTCACTCACACCTACGTCAGAGCTTCTCTAAATTCTACTTTGCGTGTTCACTGTATCTCGTAGTTTTCCATATCCATATCCTTTCCACATTCTCCATCCTCCATCCCCTCCGCCCATCCCTATTCGTACACTATCCCTTATCTCAATCCCACATGCAACGTCTCTGCCCCATCCAAACCTCCACTCTTTTACTGTGGTGCTCTCTCTCTCTCTCTCCTGAGTCTCCTCTCTACTTTTCTGCCAGAAAGTTGGAAACCACGCGAAGATTGTCTCCACGCCGAAGCACTGCCCCGCACTAGCCAGTGATTGGACCGTTGGCCGTTTTTTATCCTCTGTAAAATGGAGCCCATTGAGCCCGTCTCGCCCGCACAGTACACAGCTTCGCCCGCGCTATTGCCCGGTGTACTCCGTCCCCAGCCCGTCTCAGAGCCGCTCCAGGCCGTCCTTGGCCGTCTCCACGGCCGCGTTTCGCCGTAAGTCTGTGGAGAACCTGCTCGGCTCTTCGGCCACCCCCAAAAAGGTACACGTTTGCGGAGTGAGACTGGAGAAGTTTTTAATAGATCGTTGCAAAGAAAATCGGCAATCGAGTAATACGCGGCATTGGTGGACGCCGAGTGATTACGTAGTGTGAGATGTTGTTATCTTAGTCATCAAGACTGACGCGTTGGTTGACGAATATTTTGCACGTGAATGAGCACGTGATTAATTTTGCCCATCTTTACAGTGTCTCTCACAAATCACGAAAATGCCTCGTAGAGAGATGCGCGAGTCCAAAATCCTGTTTCTGTCCCATGGAACTCACTTTCAAGAATAAATACGGTGAATTTGCTTTGTGATGGTGTATTTTTCAGCTGATGGGCGATGATGTGACGAGATATATAAAAATTGTCTAATCTTCAAAGGACAAATTAATGAGAAAGGTAATCATTTATTGCGTGATAAATCCAAATAAATTCCATTCCTATAGAAAAAAGCACGAAAATCATTAGAAACAACGAGAATGTAAAACGAAGGGATAGAGACTGCAATGAACCATTATCTTCCATTTGGAGCAGATCTGTCACGACTCATTATCATTCCCAGAGGCGGCGTTGAGAATTTCCTAATTGGGAATTGACTTGTGACACTTCAGCGACATCGCATGCATTTTGCCAACGGGACTCACCACTCAAAAAAAGTCTCTTGAATTTTCTCGGTAGTAGCTCAAGATATAACGATAGGGCAATGCGATTTGCAGCAATTTTCACTCTGGAACTGAGTCTGATGGCGACGAATTGAGGATGCACTTCTTGGCCTCATTTGTTCGACAATGAGGATTTTCAAGCAATGTGCCCATTAATGATACCGACTTACACGATAACAGCTTGACTGATAGCACAAATTAGCTTCTACAACCACGTGTTGACATCGTTGATGTTTGGCAGATTGTGTGGAGAGGAAGTGGAAAGGTGGATGGCAGTCACGTGGGTCGCTCAGAAATGCCAACAACATGGGGCGGGAAGCCCCCCTAAACTGAGACCGTCTGTGGACCAAAACGCATCCGACTCACGATACCTCACAAATGCACATCAATTATTAGTTTACATCCAAATCAAGCCATTTTTGAACACGATAGTGTGCAGGAAGGCAAAGTCAGCATCAGCTTACTCCCACGATGCCAAAGGACTGATTACATAACACGAAAGTGGGGCGTAGCATTGGGTGGTAGCGTGATCGTATCCGACTCGACTCCGCACGGAGAGTCAGTATTCGGTATGGAGAAATCTGGAGACTCCTGATTATCAACACGGCAGTTCAACCACCCAAGATCCTCCTGCATGCCGGCTACCAACGGTCATGCAGCCACGGCAGCCCTCGATTATGGCGACGCGTGGGGACAATCCAAGCTCAAGTCCACGTACAAATTCAAACGCGCATGCATCAGAACCACAGAGAAATAGCGACTGTCGATTCCCATGCAACGTCTGCGGCAGGAGCTTCAAGCGGCTCGAGCACCTGGGCCGGCACCGCCAGGGCCACCAAGAAGTGAAGCGATTCAGCTGCCCGGTTTGCTCTAAGCGCTTTGCACGGAGGTGAGTTGTGGCGACGCGGATATCATATCTTATTCGAGCCGTCTATTAACCATCGCAGCGATATTTTGCTGAGGCATAAATTGATCCATCTCGCCGCGCCATCCACAGATGCTGGAGAGAGTACGAACGGAGATCAGGACGACTCTCGTGCATCTGGATCGAGCCCACGACGAAAGAGAGCTTGCGTGGCTTGTGCCAAAGCCCACGAAGGCTGCTCAAAGGGTGAACCGTGCCAGCGATGTGTGATGCGGTCAACGGAATGCATATACACTGAAGGCAGGTCAGCAAGCGCCAAGCAGACCAGGACAAACAAGCCGATTCAAGCACGGCCACCATCCGATTCAATTCCAGAGACTCCGGCCGAAGAAGAAGTAACGGACGCCAACATGATGCCTTATACGACACAGGCGCCGTATTCACACGGCGCAACAAGTGACGTGCCTCTCGTACCGGACGACGGAATGGGCCAAATGTTTCCCGAGAGGCCCGCTGAAGCCACCGCCAACGAGGCAACTTTCGAAGACAATACAGCCCAAGCCGTGTCCATGCTTCTCGATATGCAGACTGCCGGAGACAACACTCTGCTCATGCAGACAAACGACTACGGTGTATCAGGAGGCGCCAACTTTTTGACTGATCGATCGAACATTGCCATTCCACAGCCAATGGCCGAGAGTACGGCAAACACCAACTCGGTATACAACGCTTGGAACACGCCATATCTTCCTGCAGACGGCCCGACACTGAACTTTTCAATGAACTGGCTGCCGGAGAATCTAAACACGGACCTTGACTATGTCTCAATCCTTGGCCAGAGTTTGAGCCTTGTGACGGCTGATCTTGAGCCCCAAGCCCAAGCATATTCTCAAATGCAACCCTCTGTCACGGCGGTCCAGGCCGGGCTCACTCCTAGCCTTGGCCTGAATAATACGATGCCGCTTGTGATGCAAGATGCCGGAAACACCAACAATATCGGCAGGCCGGGACTCAGCAACTCTCCAGCCACGTCATCATCACCGGAGGAGACGCCATCTCCATCTCGGAGTTTACGAAATGGCCTACCTTCTGGCAGACTGGCACGTGGGAACCTATATACGACTAGCATCAATGGAGCCCGAGTTCCATGCACGGTTCGTGATAAGCAGGAATATGTCCCGATCCCGGGCACAAAGCATCTTTTGCCGATCAACTCCAAGGGCGTGTTGTTGGGAACCGCTTCAACGGGTGCGCCCCTCGCGAAATTACCGTCTCTTAGCCATATCTCAGTGGCCCAGCTCTTACCCCAACAAGCGGGTGCCCAGAACACAAGCATACGCATCTGGCCGTCGACATACGAGAATATCCGACAGGGCATACGGCAAACATATATTGCTAGTGGCGAGGCTGGACTCTTGGACGAGACTGCTATTCCGTCTCTGGACCACCTCAACTTCTTTACCCACCTTTACTTTCAAAAGTGCAACCCTGTACTGCCCATACTTCACGAGCATTTTGCCCCATTGAATGATTCGTGGCTACTGGCTCTCGCTGTCTCGACTGTTGGTGCCCAATATACGTGCACAGAGGAATTTACAAGTCTCGCCGGGGTCTTGCACGAGGTCCTGCACCGGACTCTGATGATTGAGCTGGAAACGACAGACAGTGGCACCGGGGGCAACATGGCCGTCATTCAAGCACTGTTCCTATCTCAGATTGGCCTTCTCTACCACGGCCCGCCGCGTCTCTTCCGGCGGGCAAAATCCAACCACCACATTCTTGTGGACTTACTGCGGTGCAGTATGCTCTTGGACGCATCGCGCGAGAACATGCCTTCTTCCAATTTTGCATCGGTAGAGCAAGAGTGGAGCCAATGGGTCCACGACGAAGTTCGACGACGACTAGGATACGCCATTTGGGTAAGTGATACATGTTTTTTGCTCTACCTACTCCCTGCATGAATATATAGCTAACAAACCAGCTCTTGGACTGCATGATGGTATTCCAAATGGGCAACCGTGCCCTATTATCTCTGTCTGACGCACAAGCAAGCATGCCTCATGACGGACTGTGGTCTGCACCGACGGCAGAGAAGTGGCACAACCTTATGAAACAGTCGCAAGGTACGTGTCGCCCGGTGGAGAACTCGTATGCTAGTCAATCACTAACATGTTGTAGCAAACCCGAACCTCCCTTCTGCGACTCAACAACTGTTTGTGGACAAACTCGTCAAGCCGGATCTTGGCGAGTTCAGTCGGATTATCCTGCTGCACGGCGTCTACCAGGAAATCTGGCAAGTGAAACGGTACTTTGACCGACCCTTGTCCAACTGGATGCTGTCTGCTCCAACACTACCAAATGATGATCTTCCCGAGTGCGAGTCGACTGCGTCTTCATCAGCAATGGATGTTGCGTCAGACCGACACAAAGGGACGGGTGCCTCCGAAGGTCCTTCCTACTCGAGCTGGCGGAACGCGGCCTGCGATTGTGTCGACGTGCTCCACTGGGCTGCTAACGGCATGATCGCCCAGCTGTCGGGCAGCGAACACACGACCGTCTTCCACTTGCACTTTGCCCGCGTGGTCCTCTTGACGCCGTTTGACGATATTCAGACACTGGCCAGATATTTGGCTTCGCTGGGTGACGCGCGTCCGGAACGTTCCGACCTCGGTCCGACACCGACTCGCACCCAAGGCTTGGCGGCTGAGCGCGCCATTATCGCGTGGGCCCAGCAGGACGAGCACAAGGCGCGGCTGGCCGTGTTGCACTGCGGCTGTTTCTTGTGGCACATTCGGCGGTACAGCGCCATGGCGTTTTACGAGCCGATTGCCGTGTACATGGCCTGTTTGTCGATCTGGGCATACAGCTCGTACGCATCGCAGTCGAAACCGACAGATCAAGCGCCGGCCGGGCAAGACAAGAGCCGACATGCATCTCCGAGTGGAGAAGAATACGGCGGCGACAGCGACAGCAGATGGCATCAAAACACACTGCCCGACGAGACAGACGAACGCTTCCCCTCGTTTGTGCACCTGGACCGGCCCAATGACGACGAGATGGTGCAGCTATTTGTGCGCAGTGGGCGGCCGTCTGTGATGCGGGCCTATATCAGCGGTATCGGCAACATCTGCTCGCCCAAGGCACCTGTGCGGATTCTGAAGGAAGGAGTCAAGATACTAACAAACGTGTCAATGGTATGGGGACGGACGGATAGATATGTCAACGTGCTGACAGCGCTGACATCTGCTCTGCTGAAGCTGGAGACGAGCGACACTTGAGGTGGATAGTACATGTACAAAATGGATATAAAGTTCCGTCTAATCAAATGGTGCACTATAGACTGTTTACAAAATTGATTATACGAGCAGCATACATCACCGACGAGCATTATTTCAAGACCACAGACTAGAGGAGGGTACAATCAAGACAAAATTGGTGTCAGATTAAAAAAGGAGAAGGAAGACAAAAAGTATTATTGGCAAGTGGGTAATCGGAGATTGTTTCCCAGTTGGGAAGTATCATGATATTATATCCGGTTACAAGATGGCAAGACAAACGACAACACAATTACGCCACCTCGTCGACATGCTCGACGGCACCCGACTTTTCGTTGACTTCCGACTGATGAGCGAATTCTGTAGGTGTTAGTGGATGTACAAAAGTAGGTGAAATGGATACAGGGGGGTAACTTACGATCAACACTGGTGTACTTGAACTTGCGGGCGGGGACTTTGTTCTCAAAGAGAATATCAATCTCGCCGAAAGTGCGGTCCTTGGTCTCGGGCAGACGGAACCAGCACCAGATGAGACACAGCAGGTTGGTGCCGGCGTAGAAGAGACCGGCCTTGGCGCCCCAGTTCCAGGAGAGGGCCGACAGCATGCGGGGCGTGACCGAGTTGTTGAAGATGCCCGTCAGGTTGTAGACAAAGCGGCCGATGGAGATGGTCTTGTAGCGGAGGCGGCCCGAGGGGGTCTCAGCAACAATGGGGTAGCAGACGGGGCCAATGGTGATCATGTTGATGAGCGTCGAGATGACCAACAAGACGCCGACGGCAATGTTGGCATTGGGGTTGGTCGAGAAGCCGAGGCCGCCAATGGCGAGCAGGATCAAGAACATGAGGAAGAGGCCGCTCATATAGATGGTGGCGCGGCCAAAGTGCGGGAAGAGCATCCAGCAGATGATGCCGCCGACAATGTAGCAGGCGGACAGGGAAATGTTGAGGTCAAAGGCCTGCAGCTCGGAGAAACCGGCCGCCTCCAGGAACTCGACCGAGTAGCCGAGAATGGCATTGCCACACAGAATCTGGGCAGCCCAGACGACACAGTTGATTTCCGTGCGGCGCAGGTTGGTGCCGCGGAAGCAGTCGAGGAACGTCGAGCCCTCGGACTCGGCATCCTCGAGGCGCATTGTGTGGACAATTAGAGCAAGGGCGGCCTCGACCTCGAAGTCCCGGTCGGGCGTGTCCTCGCGCAGCCGCTTAAGATTGCGACGGGCCTCGTCCTCCTTGTTGCGGCGAACGGAGCTCCAGGGCGACTCGGGCGCAAAGTAGGTGCCAATGATAATGGGCACCGGCCACACCCACTGAATGACAAACGGCAGCTTCCAGCCCCAGTCGCCGTCGATGCTGGCCACCGCACGCACAACGCCCGACGACAGCAGGATGCCGGCGCCCCAGCACATGCACACGTAGCCCGTGACGTAGGGGCGCACAATGGGCGGCACAATCTCGCAGGCATAGGCCGTGGACAGCGTCTGGAAGACGCCCCAGCCGATGCCGCACATGGCCTCGCCAAACGCAAGAACCGCCAGCGAGGGCGCAAACACGGGGATAAAGATGGCGACAATCAGCCAGCCCATGAACGCCATCATCGTCAGACGGCTACCGAAGCGGTCCTGGGCATAGGCGTTGATCAGGAGACCGGCGAGCTGGCCGACAATCGACGAGTTGCTGAGGCCGGACTGCCATTCGGCCGTGATGAGTTTCTTGCCGGTCGACGGGTCGACGGTGCCGAAGCGCTGCTGGAACTGGGTCTGGCCATAAAACGAGGTGATCTGACGGGGTTAGCATGATTGAAAACGTCTGGAGAAAGGAAATCAAGAGACGGGATGCCATACAATAACAAGATCATAACCCTCCATGATCAGAGAGGTGGACAGGAAGAGGGCCCAGAACACGGCCTTCTTGTACTTGCGCACCGCCTCCTTCAGCGTCAGCTTGGCATCGGCTTCATAGCTGTCGCGTGCGTGCTGGATCAGCTCAATCGTCTGCGGGTCGTCGAGGTTGAAGCCCTTGAGCTCCTGCTCCGTGGGAACAATTCTGTTGGCCATTTTGGGGCTCGAGAGTGCAATGAAAATCAAAAGATGGTCGTGATGTTGGAGATCAACACTGCAGTGGCAAGTGACAGCTCCCCACAGACGAGCGGTGCCTCTCCATATAAATAAACCTCATGATCAACAATCCGATCCTGCTTCGCTTCTCTCCCTCCGCATTTTCTGTTTTTCTGCACGTGGCGCGATTGTTGTCAAGGCTCCGAAAGTGTGTGTCTACCCCAGTCTTTGCTTTTTCGTCGCTTCCCCCTGGCACAAAAGCGCAAAAGATGGAGACGCGAGTCACCCAAAATCCCCAAATCCCCGGTGGGATAAGCGTGAGATTTTGAACTGGTGTGAGGAGGCAAAGAACGCAAAGTTCTCCCACCGGAGGTTGCGCTGAATTTCCCCCAATTACAGCGGCTATAGGCGAGGCTGGTCCCGCTTCCCCGCAAACGCAGTGCAGCCTTGGGGCCTGGAGACCTGGAGACCAAGATACACCAAGACAAGGGGATCCGGGGTCCGGGTTCTCCCACCGGAGTTTTTTCTGCAACAAAAACAAAAATGTGCCGACCTCCTCCCGGATTTCGATGTGACAAAACAAATCAAAAGAGGGAAAGAAACAAAAGAGGAACAAAAGAGGGGGCGGGAGACAGCTTGGAGCTCACGACTGCTCACAATTGCCTTCCGATGTTGCATTTTATGTGTTCTGTGTGAGCTTGGGAGCTTATCCCACCGGAATCGTGTCCAACTTCACCCACTTTGCGTTGCACTCCACCAGCAAACACCACCATCAACTTCAGTCATTTGATTCTCGTTATCTTTTCTCCCGGCAGATGCAAGGCCGAGATACGGAGTGCGTTTCGTACATCCTATTCGGTGTCATTTAAGCTTGGAGCATTCCCTAATTCGGCTCTTGGTATTTACGGCACCTGACTCTTCTCTCGCGATCCAAGACCCTTGTTCTGTCAGGCACCTTTGCATCGACAGTTGCTTGCTGAAGCTGTGTCTCGCTTTGTCTCATTTCTCTTTCATTCACTCTTTTGTTTTCACAACAGCTTTCTTTTTCCTTCATTTTTTCAGCAATTCCACCCCGATTCTCACCATGGCATATCCGCAAAAGCTCTTTCGACACACCGAATTCCACGGCCCGTCTCTGCTGCAGACGCGCCGCGAGACCGTGGCCAAAGTCACGCTCAAAGCACAACTGGACATGCTCAAGAGCACCGGCCGCTTCGACTGCTTTAAGCTCCAGTGGCACCCGGTCTACGACGACAAGTCGCAGTGGCCAGTGCCCAAGCACCTGTTTTGGGACAGCGACTGCGCCAAATGGATCGAGGCCGCCTGTTATTGTTTGGCCGACAGCTACGATGCCGAAATCGACAAGGCCGTGCGCGATCTGGTGGCGATGATCCGCAGCGCGCAGGGCGACGACGGCTACCTTAACCTGCACTACACGGTGGTCGAGCCCGGCAAGCGCTGGTCCAACCTGCGGGACATGCACGAGCTGTACAACGCCGGCCACCTGATCGAGGCTGCACTGGCGCACCATCACTACTACAACAACGACCTGTTGCTGGAGGTCGTGGAAAAGTATGTGGCTCTGATTTACGACACATTTGGCCCGGGCGAGCACAAGAGGCACGGCTACCCGGGCCACCCGGAAATCGAGCTGGCACTGCTGCGACTGTTTGAGGCCACCGGCAACAAGAAGGCGTACGAGTTAGCCACATATTTTGTCGAGGAGCGCGGAAATCCCACGGGCCAGAATGGCAAGCACTACTACGACGTCGAGGCGGAGGAGCGCGGCGAAAGTCCCTGGCTGCGGCCCGACCCGTATCCCGTGGCCCGCTCCTTCTGGTACTGCCAGGCCCACGAACCCATCCTCGACCAGCAGACAATCGAAGGCCACTCCGTCCGCGCAGTCTACCTGCTGACAGCCGTTGCCGATATTGCTGTCCTTGACCGCCGGGGTCTGCAGAGCAATGCCAAATCTCAAGACTTGCTCGCGGCCGCCAACCGGCTGTGGAACAACATGGTCGACCAGAAGATGTACCTGACTGGTGGCATTGGTGCCGTCCCGGAGTGGGAAGGTTTTGGTAGAAACTATTTCTTGCCACAGGGAACAGATGAAGGCGGCGGATATGCCGAGACATGTGCATCCATTGGTGCGATCATGCTGGCCGAGAGGCTGCTTCAGCTCGACCTGGACAGCCGCTACGCTGACATTTTGGAGCTGTCTCTCTACAACGTCGTCATGACGGCCATGGATATTGGAGGCCGTGCTTTCACATACGACAATCAGCTGGCCAGCTCCGACAACAAGCCGAGCAAACGTGAAGAGTGGTTCGAGTGCTCGTGTTGCCCGCCCAATGTGAGCCGTCTGTACGGCAGCTTGGGAGGCTATCTGTGGGACTTTGGTGCCGTCGAAGGCGACAACGACACAAAGTCGGCGTTTGTCAATGTCCACCTCTACACGACGGCTAAGCTGTCCTTTGAAGTGGACGGCGAGAAGCTTTCTCTCGAGCAAACATCAGACTGGCCTTTGAACGGCAAAGTGAACTTTACCTTCAACAATCCCTCTGCAAAAGAGACCACCATTCGCCTGAGAATTCCCTCGTGGTCAAAGGAAAAGTTTACAGTAAGTTTCTCCAGCATTCTTTTGATTTTGATTTCTGTTACTGACACACTAGATCACCCCTGAACTACCGATCATCGTCGAAAAGGGCTACTTGATCCTTCCACCATCCTACCTCGAAGCCAACAAGACCTTTACTCTTGAGATCCTCAACTTTGGTCCTCGCTTCATTGCGCCCCATCCATACACAAACCAGCGCACCCTCACGCTGGCCCGCGGTCCCATCATCTACTGTGTCGAAGATGCCGACAACGACTGGGAGACGAACCACTTCAAGGACATCCATGTCTCGTCAGACACAACAGTGAAAGAGGAGGAACGCTTTGCCGACGTCACGGGCGAAAAGTACATTGCTCTCCGCACGACAGGGTGGTGCCTGTCACAGAAAGAGTGGGAGGACAAGCCGCCAGGAAGCATGCCTGGACTGGATGCCGACGGCGAGAAATACAACGTCGCCAAGTGGCTCATGGAATCAGAGCGCTCGTTGGTGTTTGTCCCATACTACTACCGGGCCAACAGAGGTGGAAGAGGCCACATGAGGGTCGGGTTGAATGCTGTCTAGACTTGTTGAAATGTTGTATTATGATTTTATTTTATCGTCATAGATTGATAGACAAAAGAGAGTTTAAATTTAATGGCGGCACCAGTGGCCACTGTCGTGATGATATCAATCATGTTTCAAAGCAAAAAAAATGCACATCATGACGACACTACCCATTTACCGTCCCTTTTGCACAGCTGCGATTGGATAACCATATGCTTCAAGTTTGGGCACACGTCTGTCCCAAATACCTTTTTGCAGTTCTCTCGGAGTATGTTCAGCTCCGGCACCCCCTTTGGCCAAAATTTGTTCGCCATCATGGCCATGCTCTCCGGATCGTAGCAGCTGTTGTTGTGGATATCGACCTCGACGAGGCTGCGCATATCAAGCAGTTTTGCGAGCGGCGTATCAGGGTACAAATGCACGCCGTCCCCAAATGCAAGGTACTTGATATGCAATGGAGAGCCGCCGTGTTCGGCATAGTGTTGACACAATGCGTGGAGAAACCCAGTGTATTGTGTGTATGCTTCGTTGACGTAGTCGCCTTGTGGGTAGCAAATCAAGTCCGAGAGCGACAGGTCGAGAAGGCGGAGCGTCGGCGCGTTTTTGCAGAGCGTGGCGCTGATCTGGTCGATCCACCACGGCAGGTCTTCGTAAATGTTGCGGACCGTCAGTTCTTCCAGGCCGTCAAACTGGACCAGGTTCGGGTGGTTGTACTGGCCGCGGACCTTTGCGTACCACGGGCTGATGTGGAAATGCTCTATGTAGCCGCTGAGGTCGACGCCAGGCACGGCCGGGTACAGAATGTGCAGCGACTTGAGGCGTGGACAGTGCCTGTGCAGCAGGTTGACGACTTCCACGGCCATGGGCATTCCCGTCCATGTAAAGCTGGTGAGAAGCGGCATTCTCTCCAAGAGCGTGCCGCCCAAAACAAATTCTGTGCATTGCATCTCAGCCCAGTCAGAGATGGTAAAGTGTCGAATGAGGCCGATGTGAGGGCTGCTCTGGAGGAGATGTAGCCTATGGCGGCCGGCGGTAATGTCTGCAAACATGAGTGGTGTTGCGATGGCTGACCATGCTTTGCAGACAAGACGGAGGCCCGGCAGCTCGCCCTTGTTGGCCTCGGTCATGATGTGGCGGACGATCTCCGGCAAGGCGATGGCCTTTGCGGCCATGTCGCCCAAAGATGTGGGTTCCTCTTGATGGTCCATTTTCGATCTGCAAAAATCGTTGTCGGGGACCCAAATTTGTTGTAGGAACACCCAACAGTCAAGATTTACCCTCGCATACTTCTGCACATTGCTCTCTGATTGCCCAGCCTTGCAGGTAAGGAGGGGTGACGAATGAGGGGCTTGTCAGGCACCCAACCTGCCAAGGCCAGGAACTGACTGAAAATAAATATCAAGCGAGTTGGAAAGTAAGTAAACAATGATGACGATTCAAAGTAAAGAGTAGAGAATAAGAGAGACTCATGAAAATACTGATTTGAATTCAATTCAACCTAGTGATGCAATTTGGACATGACAGACAATAAGAAACAATACATAAAATAATAAATGATACCGGCATGACACCCTACTGCAGGTATGCATCGCCAACCTCCCCAATCATGACGTCAAACATGGGCTGCGCGCTGAACCAGCCGACATTGGGGTTGCCGACGCTCTTGGCCGTAAAGGCGGCGTCGGCCTCGTCAATCTTCTTGGTGTTGCCGCCCGACGCAGCCTCGGCCAGCAGCTGCACCTGGCAGCACTTTTCCATCGACGTGAACCAGAAGACGGCGGCCTCGACCGTGCCGCCGACTGTCAACAGACCGTGGTTCTGGAGGAGACAAGCCTTGCCGTCGCCCAGCGCGCGCGCAATGTTGTCGCCCTCGCCCTCGTCGAGCACGACGCCGTTGAACTGCTGGTAGACGGCGATGCTCTTGTAGAAGGCGCAGCTGTCCTGCGTCAGCATGTCAATGGGCTTGCCGAGCGTGCAGAACGCGCGGCCGTACAGCGAGTGCGAGTGGGCGGCGCAGTTGACGTCCGGGCGGGCGGTGTGGATGGCGTGGTGGATCATGTAGGCGGCCTTGTTCAGAAAGCGGTTGGCGCCGCCGTCGACGACCTCGCCCTTGCCGTTGACCAGGATCAGGTCGGAGCGGCGCATCTGGGAGAAGGCGCGGCCGAGCGGGTTGACCCAAAAGTGGTCGGTCTTGATGGGGTCGCGCAGCGTAATGTGGCCGGCGACGCCCTCATCAAAGCCAAACTTGCCAAAGAGGCGAAAGGCCAGCGCCAGGCGGCCCTTGAGGTACTCGCGCTCTTCATTCTTGTCGGTGAACGTCGGGGGCACGGGGATCAGGGGCAGCTCAATCTCCATGCCGCCATGGACGGTGGTGCCCTGGCCCTGGAGGTTTGCGTAGACGGTGGGCTCTGCCGTCTTGGTGGTGGTTGTTGTGGCGGACATATTGAGGGAGGAAAGGAGGGGAAGAGAGGTTATCGTGTATATCTGGTGTGATGTTTGGTATAATTGAGTGACGGTCCTCGTCGTATAATCGTAAATTCGTGAGAGATGTTGTTTTGTTTGGAGCGACTTTGAATATTCGATCCCGTCTTAGTCTGATCAGTCCCTTCTTTGTTGACTTTGATTGTTCTTATTCTGAAAACAACATCAACGTTGCCTAAACTCTGGATCACGAACAAGAGAAGGGCGCATCATCCAGTACCCGTCGTTGGTCAACTCCCCAGACTCCGCCAAGAGGGCTTCCGGGAGGCAATATTTGGTGCATCTGCAATATGAATCATGCTAGTCTGTGATGCCCCAAGATCGTGTCAGGAAAGCAAGAGAAAGCCAGAAAAAGCAGGTGTTTTTGGCAGCGTTTCCCCGCATTCTTTGTTTCTCCTGGTAGTCACCACTAGTGCATCAACACAAGAAGCCACCACAAGACAGGCATTATGCACGGCCCAAACACAGCCCGGCGGATCCAAGACACACAAGGTCCAATCCAACGGCGATGGCTCGGACTGCGGCATTCGGAGGCCGCGGGCGAGTGATCAATCTGGGCCAATGTCTGCGGTAGGCGAATAGGCAGGGCTATCTCCACACTAAAGGGTAGCATTGTACCCCGGATTTTATATATACGCGCCCTTGTGTTTGCCAGTCAAACATGGCGGAATATCTGTAGCCCTGTGTGACATGGCTGTTGCTGACTTTCCACGTGTAAAGTGGAAGCGGCCAGTCTGCAGAGGGCCGCAGATCTGACTACTGATCGCCTCTATGCATGCACCTTCACGTGCAAATACATACAGAACACACAATAGTTTATGCCAAAAAAATCTTCATTAAACATAACTGATCATACAGACTCGTACAGATGCGCCCCGTTGTGCACATAATTTATCTATTCTATTTTGCTCGAGTAACCTATGCGTTGCCCTCGCCCTCGTGGATGGCAACGCAAAACTCCTTCATAAACGGGAAGCGTGCAGCCGTCGACTTGCTCAGGGTCCAGTTGCTGGCGCAGCGGATGTGGTCTTCAAACAGCGGGCTCAGCACCAGGTTCTGGCCGTCACCCAGATCCAAAAACGCGCCCGAGTCGGTGTAGGGCCAGTTGACAGACATGCAGGCGCCCGTGACGCGCCGGAACTCGTCAAAGGTGATCTTCTTCCAGGCCTCGGTGCGAATAATGTTGTCGCGGGCAGCAGGCCATGTAATGGCGTCGACCCAGGCCGGGTGGGGGACGGTTCGCTGCAGGTGTGTGGGTTTCAAAAAGTCGGGCAGTTTCTCGTAGCTCTGGCGGTTCCGGCAGACGAGCCATCGCAAAAGGTGTGACAAGAGATACATCAAGGCGATGCGGGTGGTGATGGACTTGACGGTGCTGTTTCGTACGACGTGGGTTGCCAAAGCAAATGTGAGGGGCTTTGAGCCGTCGTCGCCGAGATTCGGGTTGAGGAGAGACGAGATGCTCGGGAATTGGGCTTGTGAGAGCTCTGCAGCCCCCGTTTGTTGTTGCAGTTTGCGGCCCGAGTTGGTCGTCTCAATGATAAAGCGGTCGAGATCCGTCTCGGGCGGAAGATGGAGGGGAACGACCTGCCACTCGGGCAAAGCGAGCTCGCCATTTTCGCCGTAGTGTGGAGAGGGCGTGTCGGGTGGTGGCAGCGGATACTCAAAGACAATGTTGCCAAGCTCGCCGTAGTCTTCATTGTGGGCCGGGTCGAGCAGTTCGCGGAGATGGACGGTCCAGATGGCGTCGTGGTCGGCCGAGTTGGGGTTGGAGGTGGAGGTGGCGATAGTACTGTTTGTGGGTGGCGTCGACGAGTCGGTGGTGCTCAGAACAGACGGCTCAATGACGGGCTCGAGTGCCACCGTCTCCATCACCGGCTCAATCATTACGGGCATCTGGACCTGGGCCGGCACGCCCATTTGCCCTGGCATCGCGTGGAAGGCGTTGCTCGCCTCGAGTTCGCGAATTCGCTCGTGTGCGGCCTCCAATTGCCCCGTCAGCCGAATCACCTCGCCCTCCAGCCACTGCATCTTGGCGCGTTTCCGCCGCTGGCAGATCTGCTGGTTTGCGCGGTCAATGGCCCGTTTGTGCTCGACCTGCGAGCTGGTCATGTTGGACACCCGCCGCGTCGCAGGATCCTGCTTGGCCATGATGACGGCGGTGTGTTGTCGTTGATATTTTTTGGTGATTATTGGCAATTTTGGTGATGATGTTGAATGTCGATGTTGTGAGATGCAAAAACGTGCAGACAAAAGGGCGTATGAATCATGGAGGGGAAAGGCGGGAATGGGTGGGTTTTAATTCATTTACTTTGGGGAAAGAAATCGTGGGGATAAACTGGGGACTTTTGCAGTACTTTGGGGGAGTCTTTGGGGGATTCTTTGGGGCATTCTCTGGGGACCTTTCGGGGGTTCGTGCGCAAAAAAGGGAGAAGAAAAGGAGAGGAAAAGAATCATCCGGACTCCGACAACCGATGCTCCGCCTCTCCGTGCAGCCGGGTACAGCAATTGCGTGTGTTTTGGTGTGCTTCGCTCCTGCCATTTCTCCCACTTTGTCTCGTGGCCAGCTCGTCATTAGTGCCACTGTTGTGTCCCAATCAGGCAATAGTCTCGACCGCCAGAGCCCTGGAAAACCAACACTAACACGACTAATACGGGGATACCATTGGTCAATGCGGACGACAAAAGCGGGGCAAGTAGACAAACGTGCATGTCGACATCCTGTCTCTCCTTCAAGGCACAAGGACACACCGTCTCGTGGCATCAAACAAAAGGGATCTAGATTCATTTTTGGGGTAAGAGGACAGAAAGAGGCCTTGTATTAATTTATAGCCAGTTATCAATTTCATAATTGGTTCGTTTTATTATTTAATTATTCGATTGTTTTTGGTTGGCAACCCAATTTATTCAACCATTTATATCTTTACCATCTCGCTACCCCCAAGGTCTCTTTACGTCACAACCCAACATCTAGCGCTACCATGATCTGCCTACAGCTGAGCCACCTTCTCGCGTTCGACATCCTCGGGCTTGTTGCCGACGTGGGACACGGTCTTGTTGACAAAGTTGGTAAACTTGGCCTCGATGTCGTCGCGGGCATAAAAGATGGTGAGCAGGGCAATGGAGCCGAAAGCAATGCTGGTCAGGTAGACATCGGCCAGAGCAGTGGCATAGGCAGACTTGCGGCCGTCGACAACGGCGTCGCCGATCGCAGACGTGAAGCCGGGGACAGCACTGAGCGCAGCAGCCGTGCCGTTGGCAATGGCGTCAAAGAGCTGCGTGAGGGACGACTCGGGCAGGCCGGCGGCCTCGACAGCCTTGGTGATGTCGGGCTTCATGAGGGCCGGGTAGCGGTTGTTGTAGATGGCGAGGTAGATGCTGGTGACAATGGTGCCGGTCGTGGCACGCGTGCTCGCAAAGAAAGCAGAACCGGTGCCGATCTGGTCGGGAGGGACGACAAGCGTGGCAACGACAATGGTGATCAGCTCGATCCAGCCGACGCAGAAGCCAATGGCCGTGATCATGCCGACGGCCAGGCTCTCACGGTGCTGGTTGGCAATGGCCATGATGCCGCTGAACGTCGTGTACAGGATGACCGAGGCGAACATCTGGTACCGGACGTAGCCGCCCTTTTTGCAAAAGAAGCCCGTGATGAGCTCGCCAGTCGCCAGAGCAATACCAGTGATGCACTGAGTGAAACGGCGTGTTAGCAGAGGGTCGTTAAGGGTGATATTATTCTTGGTAAAGCAGGGGAGGGAGACTCACCGACATCCAGCCGACCTTGGAGGTCTCGGTGGTGTAGAGGTTCTGGATATGGTAGGGCCATAGCAGGTTGAGGGCATACCACGACATCTGGCCGCACGAACCGACAACGACGGCCACGACAAAGCTCTTGATCTTGAAGAGGTTCATCGGCAGCAGCGGCGTGTGCAGCGGCATGTAGATCTCGTAGAGAGCAAACAGCACCAGAGTGACGACACCGACGACCAGCATGGCGATAATTGTGGCGCTGTTCCACGGGTGCTTGCTGCCGCCCCACGACAGAGCCAGAAGCAGACAGACAAGACCGCCGGCGTACAAAACAAATCCGCCGTAGTCGATGCGCTTGAGAATCTGCCTGCGGGTCGTGCGGCCGCCCTGCAGCTCCTTGAAGCCGGGAGGGAAGTAGCAGAGGGCAAAGAGAATAAACGAGATGCCGACGGTGATGGCGTCCATCCAGTACAGCGCGCGCCAGCCGAACTTGGGGTTGGCCGCCATGAACCGCGCAAAGGCCGGGCCCAGCGCAATCGTCGGGAAGATGGCAAACGACAAAAAGCCCTGGCTCATGCCACGGTACTTGTTGGGCACAATCTCCTGCAGGAGCATGGGATATAGTAGCTGCGTGGCCTGGCCGAGGCCGACGAGCGCGCTGGCGCCGATCAGCATGTTGACGTTCGTGGCTCGGGCCGCCACAATGGCGCCGATAAAGTTGACGAGCTGGCCGCCGAGCAAGAAGTAGCGGCGGCCGACAACATCGCTGATGCTACCGACCAGCAGCAGACAGACGCCCTTGATGAGCGTCAGAGTGAGAGATGCCAGCGAGATGGAGGTGCCGGCGCTCAAGTCTTTGCCAATGACGGACAAGATGCTGGCCGGCATGGAGTAGCCGATGAACAGGTTGTTGGCGAGCAAGATAATGGCCAGGACGGAGCCCAGGAACCGGAACGAAGTCCAGTAGCCGGGAGGCGTCACATCGCCCTCGTCGGCCTCGTTGGGGTCGTCGGTGTGCGTGTTGGCCCGCATCTCGCGCTCTTCGATGCGTTCCGTCTCTGTCTTTTCCGCCGAGATGCGCTGTCCAGTGTCGGCCATGGTTGTGGGATGTGTTGTGATGATGAGGAAAGAAAGAGAAAAAGGGTCGATGATGGATGAG
Organism: Sporothrix humicola; assembly: GCA_021396245.1. NCBI lineage: Eukaryota > Fungi > Ascomycota > Sordariomycetes > Ophiostomatales > Ophiostomataceae > Sporothrix > Sporothrix humicola. Next base: position 76,809 of record WNYE01000064.1, on the reverse strand, counting down.
GGAAAAAGAAATGAAATAAAAAAAAGGAGGAAGCAGATGTACCTTACTTATACGATCGGCGAGGAGAACAACGTGTTTTTGGAATGCCAAGTATTCCCATGCACTGCCCAGGATGCTGTATTCATACATCCACTGTTGACTCGTTCGGGAATCCTCCGGGGTTCAGAGACAAATATCTCTCAGTTTTCTCACTTGTCTTGTATCGTTCAGTGCTGGATTGAAAATCAAAATCAAAATCCTGCCCTACTATTGCTCCTTCAACACACAAATGCGAGGGAAAAGACCCGCCTCCGGACACATCCCCAGATTACCCCAGACACTCCACTGCTAGTGGTCCTCCAAGCCCGCTACAACATGCCCCCATAGCGTCCCTATTCTTCGTTCACTTTCCCCTATTTACTCTATTTCTCCGCATCCTATAGCCCAAAACAGACCAAAACGAACCAAAAACAGACCAAACTGTCTAGTTATCCAACTTATGAATCACGATTGGTGGGGAGTGCGCCTCCAAGCGTGTCGCTTTGCCGGGAGGGAATAACCGTGAGTCTGTTGGTTCCTTCATTCTTCTTTTTTCTTTCCACTTTCTTCTTTCTGTCTTTTCCTTTTCTGGGCGAGTTTGGTCTCCTCCTATTTTTACACATTGATTACGATAGTCGTCCCAGCTGTCAACATGGTCTAGATCCTTTGACAATGATCGCCAGTCATCAATAGGACATTAAGACAGTGCACATATCGCACATGGCTGCCTCTCTTGCATTGATTTCGTGTCGTTGGCTTATTATCGTGATATCATGAATGGCCCATTGGCGGACATCCCGAAGCAAGCCACAATCTCATGCTTGTCTCAAGCCATTCATTGTCTGTTCCTCCAACCACACCTCGATGAGATGAAGCATGGCGCTGAGCAGGTACCCGTGCCGCCGTGGCCATTCTAACTAATTGTGGACGATCAGAAAGGAACAAGACTGTCCAAGACTGTCCAAGACTGTCCAAGACTGTTCAAGAAAGTCCAAGAAGCCATCCAAGGCTCTCAAAAACGCCACCAGTAACGACTAAACAGCCAACATCGACCCTGGCACTTCCCCCCAGAACCACCCCATCTCGCTGGATCCCCGCCTCTCTCCGCAATCGTGACTCATGATTTTCATGCTAATGCTGCTTCTGGCAACCGTTGCGGAGGGGAAGTGCGAAGAAAAGACGATTGTGAAAGAGAAAGTGAAAGAGAAAGTGAAAGAGACAAGAGTATGAAACTCCGAAGAAAATAATGATTTAATCACGTGTGGAGTGTGCAGACTTTCAATCCAGCCTGGATATGTCGGAGGCAGGAAGATGTGAATTCGCTGAAATGAAGGACAACACAACAACTAACTATCCTGATCACAGGCTGGACAATGCGTCGTCACACGATGGATTGTGAGCTCATACTGGACGATGGATGAAGCATGAGTGATGATTTCGAGTAATATTGGCCGAGAGGGTGTTCTTGAGAGAAGTCATGCTGGGCCAATATTGCATCTTTGAGCTGAAATTCATAATAGTCGAAACCGATGAGAACTGAAAGACTGAAGACTGAAAAAATAACACACGCAAAAAAGTCCAGAATGACATTTGTCTTCGCTTTCAAGACACAGCTTTTGGAAAATAATTTTCCAGTCTTTTAACATTGCATATAAGCCATTTGAAGCTCTGTGACAGGAAGCACATGTGCCTGCCAGAACCGTTGGATCGCGATGCTGGATAATCTACAAACATGTAAAATCACGAGCACCGCGTCTCGTTTGTTGAATATCCAGCCTGTCAATCTTTTCTGTCTTGACTCTCGACTGAGTTCATGATATTTATTACACGGATGCGACACTTGCTCGTGATTGTCACTTTTGTACAAGAAATAGTAAGAAATAGTCTCCGGACATACGGTGATAAGACTAGAGAGAGATCAAGCATGTAAACATGCCGACACATCTCCTTGATGCCGTCGTCGTTCGGGGTCGTGATATCAGTCGTCGTGATATCATTTTCGTCGCGATTCCTTTCGTTGTCTTCGCCATCATCAAACACGAGTCATTCTAGTTTCAATTTCAGCATCTCTTTGAATCTGCCCATTGTCATCAACTGCTTTGGCGACGTCGTCTCCCCCCGCCCAGCGGTACCCCGCCAGCCCGCCTCCGCGTTTGTGTCTATGTCGGTCTCCACAAATCTCCACAATCGTGATTCATGCTAGCTCCGCTAACGATGCCGGCCCTCCCAAGCGAGCAGCAATCGACGAGGGGCAGTGGACTGGGGCAAACACCAGAATGCCACCAAAATGCCACCAAAAATGTGTCAGACCTAGTCGAGGTGAAGGATTTCTTCCATTTTCTTTAGAACTCATTGTGTTTCTCTCTTCGTTTATTTAGATGCCTCGTCAACATCCTGCAGTGGTTTTGAAAAGACCGGATCAGCATAGGCGGAGGCGGTGTCCATTGGTGTCCATTGCGGTCGCTGTTGAAAAAGTCCCAAGACCGAATCATCTCCGTCAAAATGTCTTGTCCTTGACGAGAGGGAATGTGAGGAAACTGGAAGAAACAGGGATTAAACGCAAGTCCAGCATCGATCCAACCTGATCCAACCTTGCCTTGGCGTTGACCGACTGCACGAGACTGGATCATCCGGAACACGGGACACAGTCCGGAACGAGAGCCGTCGAGACAGGAATCTGGAGATCCGTGGAGACGACAGCGGGGTTCTGTCCTTTGAGTCTTTGAGTCTTTGAGTCTTTGAGTTTTTGAGTTTTTGAGAACTTGAGAATTTGTGCATCTAAAAGTGTTGCAATAAAACACCACAACTGAAATAGCTCTCGACCATCAGGTTGGACATTATCGAAAGCCAACACATCACAATCATGGCTGAAGTTGTCAACGGAAACACGGCCAGCGGCCACACCCACACCAACGGCGTCAACGGCACCAAAGAGGCATCATCATCCGCCGTCGAGGTGACGTATGTCGAGACAAAGTCACCCGCCCCCGAAACGAAGCAACAATCCCTCGGCGACAGCTCGACATATGGCATCCGCTGCGGCCCGGTCGGCGAGCGGCTTGTTGTGCACGTTGTCGACGAGCTGGCCGAAGACACGCCGGAGCGCGTGTATGCGACGGTGACCAAGTCGCCGTTTGACATTGAGCAGGGGTTCCGGGACATTTCGTTCCGTGCACTGGCGGGCGCGGTCAACACGACGGCGTGGACCATTGAGGATAATGTGGGCGCGTCGACTGATTTCGGCGTCGTTGCGTACCTGGGCGTGTCGGACATCCGCTATGCCATCTACCTGTTTGCGGCGATCAAGACGGGCCACCAGATCATGATCCCGTCGGTGCGCAACTCGCAGCAGCAGCACCTGGCCGTCTTCACGGAAGCCAAGTGCCGGATTGTGTACTACACGCCGGAGATGGCGCCCGTGGTTGCCCAAATTAGAGAGGCTATGCCCGACCTGCAGGCGTTTGAGGTGCCGCCACTAGACGATCTACTGACGGCAGGCGCGACTGCCAAGCACTACCCCTACACCAAGACGTGGAAGGAGGCGCGCACCGACCCCATTATCATTGCGCACTCGTCCGGCTCGACGGGCAACCCAAAGCCGACGACCATCACGAATGGCGTGTATTCGGTGTACGACGCGCACCGCAAGGCCGAGACGATCCCCGGGCGCATCAACCAGTGCTACCAGCTGCTGGACCTCAAGGGCGACCGGTTCTTCAACCCGTTCCCGCCGTTCCACCTGGCGGGTCTCTTTGCCATGTCGATCATGCCCATCTTTTACGCGTGCGTTGTCGCGACGGGCCCGCCCGAGAAGCCGCCCAGTGGCGCGTTGCTGAGCAGAGCCATGCAGCTCCTCAAGATCCGGGCCGCGTGGTGCCCGCCGGCCGTGATCGAGCAGCTGGCCGACCAGCCCGGCGGCTTTGAGCAGATTGCGTCGCTCGACTGGATCATGTACACGGGCGGCCCGCTGGCCCCGGCCGTCGGCGACCGCATCTGCCACGTCACCAACGTGTGCCAAATGTACGGCAGCACCGAAACGGGCCCACACATGTCGCTGATCCCGCTGCCCGAGAACTGGAGCTACTTTGAGTGGCACCCGACGTACGAAAACGACATGGAGCCCATGGGCGACGGCACGTTTGAAATGGTGGTCCGCAAGGGCGACGGCTCGCAGGACTGGATCCGCCACCTGCGCCAGGCATACCCCGAGATCGACGTCTGGCGGACGCGCGACCTGTTCGTGCAGAGCCCGCACGATCCCAAACTGTGGCGTTTTGTCGGCCGCCGCGACGATGTGCTGGTGCTGTCCAACGGCGAAAAGTTCAACCCCGTCGACATGGAGGGCGTCGTCACCGGCCACCCGCTTGTCCGCGGCGGCCTGATTATGGGCACGGGCCGGTTCCAGGCGGCGCTCGTGATCGAGCCGATGGAGCCTCTGGAGGCATCAGGGCTGACGGAGGCTGCCTTTATCGACCAGCTGTGGCCCACGATCGAAAAGGCCAACAGCGTCGGCCCGGCCCACGGCCGCATCTTCCGGTCCAAGGTGCTCGTGGCCTCGCCCGACAAGCCGTTTATCCGTGCTGGCAAGGGCACGGTCATCCGAGGCCGTACGACCAAGCTGTTTGAAGAGGAGATGGACGCCCTCTACAGAGAAGACGACGGGCCGTCGACAGCCGTGGCCGTTGACTCTTTGGAAGCGGTCACATCATTTGTCCGCAGCAGTGTCACCGGCTTGTTCTCGTCGACGGCCGCTGCTCTGTCTGACGACGACGACTTCTTTGCTCTGGGCCTTGACTCTCTGCAGACTCTCGAGCTGATGAAGATGCTGAGGCGTGCCCTGGCACCTTACAGAAAAGAAGGCAGCCCCGATCCCGTCTCCACTCGCAGCGTCTATGCCCATCCGTCCATCAAGCAGCTGTCAGAGTACCTGTTTGCAGCCGTCTCTGGCTCTTCCTCTGATATTCCCGCGGAAGTTGTTTCTAACGACGATGCACGCATCAAGGCCATGAAGGCCCTCGTCGACAAGTACACGGCCGACCTGCCCAACATCCACACCCGTCGGGCCGCCTCCCTGACGGTCGCCATTACCGGCTCCACAGGCTCTCTCGGAACCCACATGCTCGAGACGCTGCTCAACGACGCCTCGGTCAGAAAGGTCTACTGTCTGAACCGCACCGACGATGCCCAGTCTCGACAGCAGCGCGCTTTCGAGGCACGAGGCAAGGCCTATGATCTCTCTGACACGAAAAAGGTCGAGTTCCTGACGACCAACCTCAACGACCCCCAGTTTGGCCTGGACAAGCCCGTCTTCCGCAGCCTGCGTGGCAGCGTCGACGTCCTGATCCACAACGCCTGGAAGGTCGACTTCAACCACAGCCTCGCCTCGTTTGAGGACACGCACATCCGCGGCGTGCGCCACGTCGTCGATTTCGCTCTGCAGTCCGAGCGCCAGCCCCACGTCTTTTATGTCTCGTCGCTCTCGTCCGTCGGCAACTGGCCCGCTATTCGGTCTGCCGCCACGCCCGTCCCCGAGACCCAGGTCGTCGATTTCCGTCTCGCGCTGGCCATGGGCTACGGCGAGTCCAAGCATGTGTCGGAAAAGATTTTGGAGCAGGCCGTAGCCCGCTCCGGCCTCAAGGCTACTGTGCTCAGGGTCGGCCAGGTCGCCGGTCCTTTGGCTGAAGACGGCGGCCAGTGGAACCCGGCCGAGTGGCTGCCCAGCTTGGTCAAGACGTCGCGCGCGCTCGGCCTGCTGCCCGACAGCATGAACACGATCGAGTGGATCCCTGTCGATGTTCTCTCCCAAATTGTCCGCGATCTCGTCCACCACGATTACGCACAGAGCTCGTCGGGCGTCTACAACCTGGTCAACCCGACCATTGGCAAGTGGGAGGACCTGGTCGGTGCCATACAGAAGCAAAAGCAGTGGGCCGGCGTCAAGGTCGTGCCCTTCCAAGAGTGGCTGGCGGCGCTCCAGGACGTCAAGGAGCCCAACCTCGACGAGCTGCCCTCCCTCAAGATCTTTGATTTCTACCACGGTCTGGCGGGCGAGGCTGCCCTCCCGGAGAGCGCCCGCGTGTCCTACGAGACGGGCCGTGGCACCGCCAACAGTGCCACCATGGCCGAGCTGAGACCCATCGACGGCGACGCCATGACGACCTGGCTTAAGCAGTGGGGACTGTAAATATGGAACTGAGGGAAGAGGACAGAAGAGAAGAGATTGTATTGTACATAGTATGGAATTAAATAAGTAAATATGAAATTAACAGTGTATGAAAGAAAAGGACAGTCTAAGTAAATAGGTAAATGAGTGTGGTGTGTCTTTCCTCTCTCCCCTCAATAATCAACAACCCGTTCTTACTTCTTCACCCTACCCTTTAAAAACGCTTCACTGGGTTCCATCCGACCTGGCGGACACGGATCAACAGGACAAAGAACGTCCCCGCTAGACAGAAGACGCCCGCAAAGATCTTGAGCGCCGACCAGCCGCCGTGGCCGGCCAGAATGGCGCCGTTGATCGGGTTGGTCGTGAGGCCGCTGATGGCCATTGTAAACGTAATGATGCCGCTCCTCAAGCCCAGCTCGGCCATGGGCGAGATCTGCATGACCAGAGGGACAATGAGCGACACAAACGCGCCCGAGAAGAAGCCAAAGAGGATGGCGAAAGCGATAATGGACCCGTCCGTGTGGGCAGGCAGCCATAGTCCCAAGCACCAGATGCCCGTCAGGAAACAGACGACGATAAAGACATTGTAGCGACCAATCTTGTCGCCGCACCAGCCAGCAAAGAGGCGCCCAAAGAGCGAGCCAGCGTTGAGCACCGGCAGCATGTAGCCCGCCAGGTTGGCGTCCATCCCTGCGGCCAGCGCCTGGACGGGCAGGTAGTTGATGACCACAAAGAAGCCGTAGCTGAACAGGAAGAAGCCGGCCATCAGCAGCACAAAATTGAGTTCTGTTAGAGGGTTGGTGCGCTTCAGCGAGGGACTAGTCGATGATATCTTGGTTGTCCTTGGCGCCGTGTTGTACTGCCTGACCGTCAGGTTGGCCACGACCAGCAGCCCCAGAATGACAAACACCGAGATGCGCATCGACCAGCCGAAACCAACCGTCGCGATCAGCCGGGTCACCATGATGGGGAAAATGACGCCGCCCAGGCTCGACCCCGTGAAGGCGATCCCAAAGGCGATGCCCCGCTTCTTGTCGAACCATCCGGCCAGCGACGTCACCGCCGGCTGGAAAATGGCCGCCACGCCCAGGGCCGAACAAACCCCCTGGGCCAGCAGGATTTGGTAGTACTCCTTGCCCAGACTCGTCATCATGATGCCAAAGACGTGCAGGAATGTGCCAATCGGCAAGAGGTAGCGTGTGCCCGTCCGGTCGTAAATGTAGCCGACCACAGGACCCAGGCCCATCATGAAGAAGATTTGCAGAGACGGGATCCACGAAATAGTGCTGGCCGAGTATTCGTTCAACAAAGTCGTCTCGTAGTACTCTTGGAACACGCCGATGCTGTTGAGCCACCCGAAACTGCAAAACGACGTGCACCATGTCCCGAGGACGACCATCCACGCTGCAAGTCCGCCATCGGGTGCAGATAGAGGCATAACGGCAGGTGGAGGTGCAGCTGCCTTTTCTTCGTCAATTTGGGGCGTTGATGGCAAAGATGCCCGTCGCTCGTCGGTGGAAGACATTTTGGGAAGGTGTAAATCGGTGTAAGTCGGTAAGCCCGGTTGACAGATTGACAAGTTTTGTTTGTTTGCTTCGTTGTATCATCGGATAGCAAACTGTTGTACGTCCTAAAAAACAAACATCTTCTGGATCAGCCATCGTCAATTATATATGAATATATGAATGTGTCTGTCGGCAAAGAGACGGCCGTCGTTGATGTTGTTCATCTGCCACGGCAAGCCCCGTTCAACTAACACCGATGGTTTACAAGCGTCGGCCCTAAATCACTAAAAATTAACCCCGAGACAGGGCAATGCCCCGCTAAAACTTTGACGGCGCTAGCGCTCTTTGACATTTCGGTGGTAAAATCGCCCATTTTAATGCCGCGTTTTCATCTCGACGGTTTTCTCTCCCAAAATAAAGACCGGCCGCTGTCGTGTCACCTCCCTCTCTCTCTTTACTCGGAGACAATACATTTCCTCGGGGACAACAGCTGCCACACATACAAACAGCAAGATGGACGCAGGGGAGGCACTCACAGTTACCCCCGTCTCCGACGCCGGGGATACTGACCAAGAGACGCTGGGCGGCAGCTACAGCGGGACACCACCTGCCATCAGCGCCGAGAAAGAGAGACAGCGTGCACCACGCTCCTGTCTTGCCTGCAAGGCCAAAAAGATACGGTGCGACAAGAAGCAGCCATGTGAGTGTTGTGTGCGATCTGGCCGGTCGTGCGAATATCCGCCGGCCGGGCCTCGCATCCGCCGGTCGAAAAAGACCATGATGGCCGCCATGGCATCGCGGATTGCCGTCCTCGAGAAGCAGCTGAAGGAGGAGAAGCCGCAAAAGTCGCCAAAATCGCCAAAGCCGACGAAGACAACAAAACAAAGGCATTCCGTCAAGTCACAACCTATGCTGCCGACTGTCGATGACGTCCTGGTCGAAAAAGGTTCGTCGAGCCAATATTTCAATGAAGTTCTGCTGTCACGCGTTATCGAGGGCGACGATGACGGGCGCATCGGCCACCATCTGTCCGAGTCGGCATCACAAACACCTCGAACATTCGACGCATCAACAACCACTACACCCTCTCCATTTAATGCCATGGGTATCCTGTCAGCTCCTTTGCCAAATCAACAACCCTCCAGTCTACATCCACCCAAGACTGTAGCCGTCCGCCTATGGCATGCCTACTTGGAAAATGTCGACGGTTGTTCAGGGCTCAAATTGCTCCATGTTCCGACCGATGAAGTGAGAGTCTTTTCGGTCATTCACGATCCAGCCGCTGCCTCATATGAGAATCTTGCTCTCTGCTTTGCCCTTTACTTTTCGGCCTTGGTGTCGTTGGACGACAGAGAGTCGAGCCTCTTGCTCGAAGACACGTCCCGCAACAAAACAGAGCAACTCAGTTTCTTCAAAATCGGCCTCGAACAGTCTTTTGCCCATGGCGATTTCTTGGATCGGCCAACACTCGTTGGCCTTCACGCTCTTGCCATCTACCTGGCCGCCCTGCGGTCCTGCAATCGCGGAAAGGGAATCTGGGTGCTGAATGGACTTGCCGTCAGACTGGCCCAGTCCATGGGCTTGCACCGCGATGCGCAGAGACTCAAGGGCAACACTTTGACCCCCTTCCAGGCCGAAATTCGTCGCCGACTGTGGTGGCACTTGCTTTCTCGCGACGGACGGGCCAGTGAAGACTACGGCCTCGAGAACACGGCCACTCTGGGCGGGGGGAGCAACTTGTTGGTCGAGTCAGATGTGCGTCTTCCTCTGAATGTGGACGACACTGATCTTACACCGGACATGACAGTTTTGCCCACGCCCAAACATGGCTGGACGGCCATGACCTTCTCGTTAATCCACATTGAACTCTGTCGGACCGCACAACGGCTGGCCGTCTTGGCAGCAACCAGTGTCAACGACGCATCGTCGCCATCTTCACCGTCCGAAGAGACCCGAGCACAAATCATGGAAACCCTCCGTGCCGATATTGAACAACGGCTATCCCACTGCAATCCGCTTCTTCCCCAACAACGAATGACCATTTTATGTTCTCGCTTTCTCTTTGGAAAACTCGACTTCGTGTCCCGCCTTCAGTGGGCTCTTCTTGTTGGCCGTCGCGCTGCCGTCGAGCTGGTCACAGACGCCAACATGGTCGAAGCCCTGGCCATCCTGCGTCCCCGTCTCTTCAAAGAGGACGGCCTGCTCCTCAAGTATGCATGGGCACGACAGGCGTTCCCTCAGTACCACGTTGCCATGTATGTCTTGTGGCATCTTTGTCTCAAGCCGACCGGGCCACACGTCGACGAAGCTTGGGAGGCTGTCGACACTTTGTTTTCGCAAGAGCTGAAAGAGGCACAGACAGCCACCACAGAGTCCACTGGTTTTGGATTTGGCTCCAAATTTGCCGTCTTGGCCGCCCTCAAGGCCAAGGCCGAGGCCATTCGAGGCAGAATGCAAATGCAAATGCAGGCGGGGGTGAAGGAGAAAACAAATGCAAAAACGGGAGCGAGGACGGGAGAGGTGAACAAGCGGGCGGCAGGTACAAATAATGTCCCCGACATCGATACTGAGGCGAGCGGCAGTCTCCTCCATTCAAACACATCTATGTCCGAAGCTGTGAGCACAACGCCTGCGCTGTCAACTGAACCTCCGTCGACGGATCTGTTCAACGATTTAGGCATAGAACTCGGCCTCGACATGGACGGCGGCATGCTCGACTTTGCGCTTGACGATGTCTGGTCTGCATGGGGCGACGACCAGCCCATGTTGATGTGAGTGTGGTCCAGATAAAGGTGTTGTTGTCTATCTGGCTGAATAAGTCTTGGGAGTTTGCTCTCTCCCCTTTACTCCATTTCCCCTTTCATATCTTTCGGGTCGACCCCTCTCCTCAATTGGCTACATCGACACCGGGTACTCTCCAGGTTAATATCGGTATTTTGTTTCCTTCTTTTTGATCAAATAAAAGCACACGGCTGGACAAAAGGAGGTAACGTCGAGGTGTGGGGAGCGGCTCGTGTAATTAAACAATGTGCAGAATGTGCAGGGTCTAGACTGGTTATTTGCTCGAGTCTTGCGCATTTTGTATAAATAAAATAGACTTTCAGGTCATGTCGAGTCAGTCAACGATTGACTTCACAGGCCATCTCAACTCATTCACACTCAGCACAGCCAACCCAACATGGCCAACGATCGAGTGACGCCCCTTTGGGCAAACCGGCGCGTGCTCGCAATCACCGCCCTCATGGCACTCGCCAACACACAGTACGGCTTCGACGCCGCGGTCATCGCCTCCTTCCAGGCCATGCGCGGCTTCCTCGAGATCTTTGGCTATCCGCTACCGCCGCCACGCACGGGCTACGAAATCGCCACCAAGACCCAGCAGCTCATCACATCCCTTCTGAACGTCGGCACCTTTGCCGGCGTGCTGTTCACGGGTCCCTTTTCGCGTGTCTTTGGCCGTCGTCCCGGCATCTGGGCCGGCGCTCTCCTGGGCTTTGCCGGATGTGCCGCCCAGATTGCCTCACGGAGCGTTGCCGGCATTTCTGTTGGGCGTGCCCTCGTGGGCGCCTCCAACGCGTTTTTTATCACCTTTGCCAACGCCTACATTGCCGAGGCCGTGCCCGCGCACTTGCGCAGCATGTGTTCTGGAGTCTTTGGCGTCACCACGACTGTTGGCGGTCTTCTCGGCACAATTGTTCCCTACTTCACCAAGGACATTCCCGGACGCCTTTGCTACCAAATTGACCTGGCCTGTCTCTTCTTCTTCCCGCTCTGTCTAGGCATCGGCGCCATTTTCATCCCCGAGTCGCCCCGCTGGCTGCTTGTGCAAGGCCGCGCCGTCGAGGCAGAGCGTGCACTAGCAACACTTCGTGATGGATCCCTGACCCCGACCCAATTCCAAGAGGAAATGGCCGAGATGGTCCACGGCATCGAAGAGGAGAAGGCACTAGCCTCGTCCACGTCTCTCACAGCATCTCTTCGCGATATGTTCCGCGGCACCGACCTCCGTCGTACGCTTCTGTGTATTGGCACTGTGACTTCTCGCGCTGCCTCGGGTGTCTGGGTCTTTATCTCGTACGGCACCTACTATTACAAGCAGGCCGGCATCCACGATCCGTTTGCCATGTCGATTGCCAACCTGGGTGCGGCCATCTTGGGTGCCATTGCCGCCGTCCTGTGCAGCCATCTCTGGTTTGGACGCCGCACCATGATTCTTTTCGCCACGGCCGCCGCCGTCTTGACAATGATTGCCGCCGCCGTCGGAGGCACTGTCGCTCCCGCGCCCGGAAACCAGGCCGCCGCCAAGAGCTTCGTCGCGTTTTCCGTGATATACAACGTTCTGTACGGGTCCTTTGCCGGCGCCGTCACCTGGCCCATCTCGGCCGAGGTTGTCAGCTCGCGTCTCCGTGTCGTCACGCTGTCGGTGGCCACGGCCATTGACTACGTCTTTGCCTGGCTGACCGCCTTCTGCTCGCCCTATTTCATCAACCCGGCCGCCCTCAACTGGGGCGTCAAGTACTGCTGGCTGTGGGCCGGCTCGAACGCCCTGGCCTTCCTCTTCTTTTACTTCTTGCTGCCCGAGATGAAGGGCCGCTCGCTCGAGGAGATTGACGAGATGTTTTCAAAGAGGGTGCGCGTCAAGTATTTCAAGACATACGAGTGCGACTGCTCGCGGCCTGCCGCTCTGGAGAGGTCCGAGTCCAAGGTCGAAGAGTCCAAGCCGTACGTGTCGTATACATCGTGAGTTGAGTGTGGAGGTAGTTGTCATTGGATCGGGACAAATAAAGAAGTAGTCAGCGTTGAGAAAGTAAACAAACAAAAGAAAAAAGTTAAATTAAATCCATTTCCGGTGTTTACCTCGAGATCTTTAGCGTGTCGATGCTCTGAAGGCCGCTAACTCAAGCCAACTGTGCCTTATGATGTAATCGCCCATACCTCTGCAGTGTAGACCAGACCCGACCAATCAGAGCGCCCCGTCGCACAGCTTAACCCCGCTAACGATAAAACAGCAGGCACATTCCTGCACGCCCCAGCCTCACCTGTTCCCCTCGTCAGTCGAGAATCGAAACAGACGACACATCACGAACCACAACACACATTCAGGCAACCCGACGACATCCTCTCCTACGCATTTCTTCAGTCTCTAAAACAACACCTACAATAATATGGCCGACGACGCTTCTTCAGAACGCGCAGAGCGCCCTGCGCATACCCCTCCTCCTGCCGACGCTCCACGGCCAAAGGGTAGGTGATATCTTTCACAATGTCCACCTTTTGTGCTACGCACCCTGTTGACAGTATAGGTATCCTCAAACGGTCGTACCAGCACTCCCCTCCGACATCCCCGCGCTCCTCGGCCACGCCCATCGTGCCCTCCACCGAAGACGCCGATCATCCTTTGACCGACAAGGAACGCACCATCCTCAATACCCAAGTCAATGCCGGCCACCGCCGCTCGTCCTCAGCCGCTCGCCTGGGCTCCCGTCGGCCGTCCAGCCGTACCCCGTCCACCCAAGGCGGTGACACAACCGATCTCGATCCGGCCGCCGCCGCCGAACAGCGCCTCAAGTGGGACGAGGTCAATCTGTACCTGACAGAACAGGAGCGCACCGCCACCATGAAGATCGACGAGCCCAAGACGCCCTATGCCAAACACTACGACCCGACCGAGGACCCGTCCGACGACGATGAGCCGCTCGACGGCGGCAACGGCTATTTCCGGGCGGATCGCGAGGGCAGCATCCCCGGCCTGTCGCTCGGCGAGCCCGAAGAAGAAGTCCCCGAGGGGGAGTTTGCGCCGGCGCGGCAGCGCACCCCCAAGGTGCACGTCGACGACTCGGAGCACGGCAGTGTCCACGGCGGCAGCGTGCACGACGGCGACGATCCGATGGCCGGCATGAGCGCCGAAGAGCGCGAGAAGCACCTGCGTTTCGAGGCCCTACGCAAGAAGCACTACGAGATGCGCAATGTGGCCCGCTTCCTGGGCCACTCGGAGGAGATTGAGGACATGGCCGACGAGGACGACGATGAGGCGGGCGAAGGAAATGGAAACGCAAACGCAAATGGTGCGGCACCACCGCCGGTTCCTCCTCTGCCGACAAGCAGCTGATTGGGGGTAGTTGGTGATAATGATGGATAATTGAGGATTATGAGTGGCATTCTTTAGCTGGGTGCGAAATACGGCGTTTGTTACATCTGGTTTGCCTGTTTTGATTTGTTTCTGTCTTTCCTCCAAGGTTTGTTCTCTTTATTCATCTCACCCTCGTTCATAGTTGCACCTCTTTCCGTCAATTGAAACAAGTTTCTCGATGTCCATCGTATCTCGCTCTCTCGCAGTGCTGTCCCTTTTGGGAAAGGTCGTTCCCGCTTTTATCCAGAATCCAGAACAGCAAAATAATAACAGAATCTCACTTTCAGCTCCTCCAGTGCTGCATCGAAGCCTCCCAGCCAACCGTACCAAAACAATGACCCATGTTCTGCTTCAATTTTGTCCCCTGTTTTCGTCAGGACTCGCCCACGTGAACCGGCGACAGTCTCGCGTTTTCTCTTTTCGTCTCTGTTATCTTCCAGCCACCTTGTGAGCGCATCACATCGTTTCCTTTCTTCATTTGCGCATTTTCGTATCTTTGCGCAACAGTGGGTCCTGCTGCCTGCCTTGCCTGGCGCTCTGCCTGTGAGCCGCTCTTTCTTGCAGCTTTGTGTCGCTCCTTCCCCCCAGAAACAAGATCAGGCAGAAGAAAACTGCCGCCAAGCCCAACGGTCTGCCACTGCCCCCTGCCCCATCACTCTAAAATCTCCCCCAAAATCTCCCAAAGGTTCCTAAACTCTACCAAAATAACCCCAACTGCCTAGCGCTGTGGACGGACCAACACCCAAGCGGCTGTCCGAGGCTGTGCCTTGTCTCCTTCTGCCAGCTTGTTCCTGGGTGGTGCCTGCCTTCTTTGTGTTGACGTCTGGCGGAGCTTCCTGTTTACTTGTTTAGCTTCGTTTTCGGTCGCTGCTTCCGCGCTTTGTTGTCTGTCACTTCCCCAAGAAAGCTTCATCCGCTCTCGCATCCCCTTTTCGTGTCGTCTCCGCCCTCATCCTGTGCCCCTTTTGTGCTTTTTTCTTTTAATCTCGCCGTCTCCCACTTTTGGTGTCCTTCAACTCTTCTTCCTCTCTCCTTCAATTTTCCTCATCTCTCACCCTCTTCTCTCAATTGCTCATTTCCTGAAGAGCTCCTAGCTTGACTTCAGCTCCAACTTGAAGCTTCAACTTTCAAACTTCAAGCTTCAATTGCTTCACATTTCCACTCTATCTCTCTGATTTTTAATCACTCTCACTTCATCTCTCCACACAATGCCTCCTTGCAGAAAGGCCGCTGCAAAAGCAGCTCCCGCTGCGCCTGCAACGCCACCTCTGGATGGTCTCAAAATTGCCCTCTGTGGCTCCTTTCCTGCTCCCAACTCCCAGGCCGCTGTGAAGCAGACCATTGAGAGCCTCGGTGGAAAGCCTCTGGCTTCTGTCACGGCAGATGCCACGCACCTGATCACCACCCGCACCAACTTTGCAAAGCCCACAGCCAAGGTCGCGACTGCTCAGAAGCAGGGCATCCCCATTGTCACCATTGAATGGCTCACAGACACCGCGGCGTCCAACACGAAGGAGGACGAGTCCAAGTATCTCGTTGCCAGTCTGTCCGCGACGAATGGTGTTGGCCTTGCTCCAAACTCAGCCCCTCCTCCACCGGCCCCGGCCCCGGTAGCTGCGGCACCAGCTCCTGCTGCGCCGGCTACAAAGGGCAGAAAGCGTGCTGCTCCGGCTGCTGCTGCACCCGCTAATGGCACAAACGGTACAAACGGAGCGGCCGCGCCGCCGTCGCCCACAGCTGCCGCCACACCTGCGCCTGCTGCAAAGCGTCAGAAGAAGGATGCTAAGAGCACCAAGAAGGACGCAAAGGCTGATGCCAAGGCTGCATCGCAGCCGGCCGCCAAGCTTGTCGTGCCTGTCGACGAGTTTTGCACTCAGACGGGCATGGCCGTGCACATTAGCGACGACGGCACCGTCTGGGATGCGTCGCTCAACCAGACCAACTCGGGCTACAACAACAACAAGTTCTACCGCATCCAGCTGCTGGCCACCAGCACGGGCAAGTACAACACTTGGACCCGCTGGGGCCGTGTCGGCGAGCGCGGCCAGTCGGCCATGCTTGGCAGCGGCTCGTTTGACGACGCCGAGAAGAACTTTAAGAAGAAGTTCCGCGACAAGTCTGGCATTGCATGGGAGAAGCGGACTGACGACCCGCGGCCCGGCAAGTATGCCTACGTGGAGCGCAACTACGAGCCAGACTCGGACGACGAGAACGAGCCCGAAGAAGAGGACCCGCGGGCCGAGTTCAAGAAGGAGGAGGACGAGGAGGATGTCAAGATCCCCGAGTGTACGCTGGCGCCGCGGGTGGAGAGTCTTATGGAGCTCATCTTCAACCGCAAGTTCTTTGCCGCCACCATGAGCGATCTCAACTACGACGCCAACAAACTGCCGCTCGGCAAGCTCAGCAAGGCCACCATTACTCGTGGTTTCCAGGCCCTTAAGAACTTGTCCGCGCTCTTTGACGACCACTCGCTCGCCATGTCCGAGTACCACCAAAACTACCCCAACGCCGTCGAGAGCCTGTCCAACCTGTACTACAGCGTGATCCCGCACGCCTTTGGCCGCAACCGGCCGCCCATTATCAGCGACAACACGCGCCTCAAGAAGGAGATTGAGCTGCTCGAGAGTTTGAGCGACATGAAGGATGCCGAGCTGCTCATGAAGGTCGACAAGGCCCGGGCGGGCGAAGACCGGTCCATCCACCCGGCCGACAAGCAGTACCAGAACCTGGGCATGGAAGAGGTCACGCCGCTCGACCCCAAGAGTGCCGAGTTTACCGAGCTCGCCAACTACCTGCAGCAGACGCGTGGCTCAACGCACTCGGTCAACTACAAGATCGAGGACATTTTCCGCATCGAGCGCCAGGGCGAAAAGGACCGCTTCGACGCCTGCGACGTGTCGTCCAATGTCTCCAAGGACACCAACACGCGTCTGCTTTGGCACGGCTCGCGTGTCACCAACTTTGGCGGTATCCTGGGCCAGGGTCTGCGTATTGCGCCGCCCGAAGCGCCCGTGTCGGGCTACATGTTCGGCAAGGGTATTTATCTGGCCGACATGTCGTCCAAGTCCGCGGGCTACTGTGCCTCCTACATTTCCGGTGGAACGGGTCTGTTGTTGCTGTGTGAAGCCAAGCTGGGTGACCCGATGCAGGAGCTGTTGCACTCGTCATACGAGGCCGGCGAGACTGCCAAGAAGGGCGGCATGTTCTCGACGCTGGGTAAGGGCCGGACAGCTCCGCCGGCATGGAAGGATGCCGGTGCCGTGCACAAGGACCTGGCGGGTGTTAGCATGGTAAGTTGTGCTAGGCGGGCTTTTCTTTTTATTATTCTTCAAGTTTCCGTGCTAATTTTGTCTCTAGCCCGACGTCAGTGCAGTACCAAAGGACACGGACGTCCAAAACGCCAGCCTGTACTACAACGAGTATATCGTCTACAATGTCGATCAGGTGCGGCTGCGGTACTTGTTCCGTGTCAAGATGTAGGCGGGGGTTGGGTGTCGTGGTGTGTACGATATACGAGGTGGCTGTTTTTCTTCCTCTGGTGATGTGTCGGTCCATATGTCTTTGAGGCCACGGTCTACTGGGGCTATCTCTGCGGGATTTGTCCTTTTTATACGTATGATTCTTCTTATGTTTTGCTACGTTTTGCTCTATTTTCTTCTGCCTGCCAGCCTTTGCAGCGTCCATTAGCGACGTTTAAAATTTCAAAAGCTACATCATTTTCATTTCATGATTTATTGCGTTGGTTGTTTTGGTCAAAAAAAAAGTTTGTATTGATGCAATCGCTGTAATGATTTCAAACACTCCTATCTATTCCCTCATTCCTTCATCCCCTCATCGTCGCCCACTCTAGAAGCCCAGCTTCGAGTTGAACGCCGCCGCCGTGCTGGCGTCCTTGGTGGTCAGGCCCGCGACAACAGCCTTTGCCTGTGTGCACAGATCCTTGGCGGCCTGGTTGGCGTCGCAGACGTTGGTTAGCTGGTTGCAGATGGCGTTGGTGATGATGTTGGGGTTCAGGGCGTCCTGCTGGCCCTTGGCGACGGTCGGGTCGGTGGGCAGGAAAGTGCCCTCGGTGGCCTTGCGGCCGGGGCGGCCGAGCTGGAAGTCCATGGTGGGCGTGCACGAGCCAAAGTCGGCAGCAGCGCGCAGGTCGAGGACGGCAGCGTGGGCCGTGGCGGCGGCCAGGAGAGTAGCAAAGATCGTGGAGGCATGCATTTTGATGGTTGTGTGTTGACACTCGAAGTCTTGTTGACAAAAGGAGTTATGAGTTGAAGTAAGGACTGTGGTGGAGGGTGTGATTGAAAATGTGGTGATGTTTCTGGTCTGATCTGATCGAATGGAAAGAGGCAAGATTAAACGTCGGTGATGTGATTGAGGAACTTGTGTCCTCTTTTATACAAGTCTGTCCTCAGATTGAGTCTACCAGTCTGCTCTACACCATCAAAAACTCGAAACCAGGAAGCGGCAGAGCATCGTGCATCATCTTGCATCCACCGTCCTGCACCTCACATATTTTCAAGCCAAAATCGGTCCTGCTCAGCATCGCTCCTGACAAGTCAAACCATACCCGTCGATCGGATCAGGCACCAGATCCTATTCTGGAACAGAGTTGGGACGAAGCCGATCCTTGGCAGGAGATGGAAGAGGGCTGGCAGAAAGAAAGCAGAAGAGTGACAAGAATCATCAGGCAAAATGACAGGCGAACGACAGATGACAGACGACAGAAAGCGGTGATCGGCTGAGACGTCATGGAGATCAAGAGACAAGCGTAACAAGGTTGGCAAAAAGTCTGGATGAAGAACTGCGAAACAGCCGCAGGACCACGGGTGAGGCACAGGCAAGTATGGGCAAATACAGACAAAAAAATGGTCAATGTATGGGCGATCTGTGGTAGAGGCTGAATCGAAGCTGTGCCAAAAGAGTGGAAACTAACGCAGAGTACATAGGAATCGCATGTAAGTGGCTCTGCGTGCCGTGTGCATCTGAGAAAAGTGAGCGTTTGATCGCCAAGCTCGCCAATCGACCGCGGAAAGCCGGCGACAGGTGAAGTGTCGACACGACAGAAGCTGTTTCAGAACGAGGAAAAGAGAATGCGAGAGTTTAATATACGCATTTTATGAATTGCATTGTTTTCGGCGGGTTCATAATGAGAAAAGACTTGAAGAAAAACAATACATTTGCTTTATTTGGTTTTTGTTTACTTTTTCTATCTTACTCTGGTTTTCCTTACAAGGAGGGTATCTCAAAAGAAGGCATACGCTATCATGGACGAAGATCTACTCCATTCAATTGATTATACTTGACGATGATTTCAGTTTAATTTTATTTCATTTTTCATGGATTAATTTTATAACAAAAAATCGCATGCAATAAACAGATTTTATTTTGTTAATTAAACAAACTAAAAACGTAAAATTAAAAACAATGAAAATGTAAACAATCGTAACGTATGTGTTTAAACCCTCGCAATGCTGCCTCTAGTCTATTGAGCCGATTATTCTATTTCTCGCACACAATAAGTCACGGTCCACTGCTCCTCCCACTTACACCTTGAGATGGTGCAAGTTCACCGGCGTGATGGCCTTCTTTCCGTCCAACACAGCCATAATGTTGCGCATGCTGAGCTCCTCGAAGCCAATATGAGTCTCCACAGTTCCGCCGGCGTTGTGGCAAGTCAGCATCAGACGAGCCGGGATAGGTGAAGCCGTTGGTCCGGATGCCGACAGGGTGGCCAGCTTGAGAAGCCTCGGGTTGACATGTGGCTCGTTGGCGTGAACATCGATTGCCGCCGCACTGAGACAGCCCTCCTTCTCCAAAGCATCTGCGAGTGCCTCTTCGTCGACAAGAGAACCGCGTGCTACATTGACAAACCGACCGCCGGGTTTGATCTGGGCAAGCGTCTCGCTGGTGATGAGCGGTTTGCCATCGGTCGAGGCCGGTGTGCACAAAACGACACAGTCCGACACGGCCAGCAAGTCATTGAGGGAAGCATGGTAGGTGGCCTGCAGTTCCTTTTCCATGGCCGGGGGTTTCCGGTCGACATCATAGTAGTGAATCTCCATGCCGAAAGCGATGCAGCCCAGCTTGGCGGCAATATTTTGGCCAATGTTGCCCATTCCGATGAGGCCGAGCTTCTGGCCGCGAAGGTTGTGCGACTGCGCCGTGGCCAGGCTGTGACAGGCCGCGAAGGCAGCGCTGGCCTCGGACGCAGCTCCAGGGAGGGTCGCTGCCCCAATGCACCACGCCAGATGCCGGAACGTCGAGATCACCATGGCCACGGCGAAATCGGCCACCGCCTCGGCCGCCGCCAGGCCCGAGTTGCAATAAATTATGCCTACAACACGTTAGCAGAGAATAACAACATGGGGTGCAGTGGTCTGCTACGCACCCTTTTGCCCCAAAAGCCGCGTGTCGGCCCAGTCAAAGCCTGCGCCAGCACTAGCAAAGACCCTGCAGCTGTCGGGCAGCAGCGCAATCAGCTCAGCGTCCCACGCCCCCATCTCACCGCCACTTCCCCAAAACGGCCGGAAGATGGCTGCAAACTGGCCCCAGCGGTTTTCCTTGAGGGCTTCGATAAAGGCAGGCCGCTGGCGCTCGGCGAGGCTGGGGCGGACAACCTCGAATTTGCGGGCGAACTCGGCGTAGGTTTCGGGGTTGTAACGGGTCTCGTCGCCAATGTGGAGGACAATGGGGCGGGTGTGCCCATTCCCGTTGACGCAGTTGCCGTTGGCGCCATTGACTGGCGTTGTGGATCTCGGCGTGGCGCCAGGAACCGGCGTGCCGTCGACGGGCGTCGCTCCCGGAACTGGTGTTGCGCCAGGGACGGGCGTATTGAACGGCTCGGCCATTGTTTTTTCTATCGCCTTGTGTCCTTCGTGGGGGTCGTTTGGGGTATTGGAGATAGGAGGATTGGAGATGTCGGAGGGGTCAGTCGATAACTGGTGAGAGTTGGGTGATAAAAATGCAGAAAGGGGCCGGTATGTTGAAGATGAGAAAAAGCAAAGATTAAAAAGGAATAGAAAAAGACAAAAGTAAGAGCAAAGCCAGGACGGTATCAGAGAAAGAAAAAGAACAGGAAATAAGAAGAACAAACGTCAAGATTAGAAGGATCAATGGATAACAAATGCAAGGCCTTGCCAGCAAAGCTCATGTGGGTATCATGCAGCCAAACAGCCCAGGCCATGCAGGCAACAATAGACCACAAAAGGCCAAGGCAGGCCTGAATAGGAAGCGCAACCCGAATTTGTGCCTCTTGGTTCCTGAATCGGGAACGTCTTGGGACGAAGAAAGAAAAAAAGAGAAAACTCCCAACTATCTGGGACAATGGCGCAACAGAGAGGATGTTGAAATCGAACCAGCTTCTTGAGATTATTCGATACGTTCTTGAGCCTTTCTAGTGGGCACGACACGGCTGAAGGGGGTCAAGTGATTCAGCACGGACGGAGAGTACCGAGAAACTGTGGCGGATATGAATGGGCCGGCAAGGCTGGGACAATGGCGAGATAAAGGTTGAATGAGAGGGAGGAAGATCCGAGGGGAGCTAGAATGGGCGAGGTTAAAGACTTGAAATGCAAAACAAAAAATGCAAAACACGAAAAAAGGAACGTGGAATCAAAACGCTTGTCAAAAAAGTTGTCCAACGGACATGGGGTAATAATATTATTATTGAGGCAGGTAGTCTCAATTGATTGCAAACACTCTAAACTATGACGAGTATCCCCAAGATAAAGATGCAGAGATCACTGAGAATCTGCAACGGTCACTCCACCCAATCTCCAACAACCTTGAGTGCATGTGCCGAGGATCGGAGGGTGACAAGTCCCAAATAAAATCAAGCCAAACCACGCGCCGCTGCACCCCCACGGAGCGCTGCTGCAGGTCGCAAATCATGTCCTCTTCCTTGGTGCGTGCTTTGCTGTTTGCTTTGCGCATTCTGGGCGCTGTGTAGGCTTCCTAGTCTGTATGCCGCTGTATCGCATGCAATTGCCTAGGTGAGAGCAAAAGAGGCAGCATATTCCCGATTTCTAAATCCGTGCCGGCGAGATTCTCGTGAGTGTTGGATATCGGATTTTTCTGAAACAAACACCCCTGCCGAACCATAAGGGTAGACCATAGACGGTCAGATGCGTATCGCTTCCAGATCCGAAGTGCCGCGATGTGTGTGACCGGCAGCTTGTCCGTCAAAGTTGATGAAATGGCTTATTTTAGGACTGCTGCGATAAGCATATTCTCTGTTCGTTCCTTTTGGCCCATATGCATCGTGGTGGTGTCGATTCTATTATGTCGACCCATTATTGGGTGTTGCAGGAACCATGGTTGCGTTGCAGAGTGTATTGTGCAAAGATAAGACGATCTTGTAGTCGTCTCTGTCGTCGTGATAATCGTCATTCATCGTCAAAATTTGTAGTAGATAGGATGGGTAGATCCCGTCCATCAGCTTCTTTCCTTCGCTCACTTGAACAGCCGCTTGCCGCCTGTGCGTGCCGGGAACCGCTCGACACCCGTGCTCTGCTGCGTGTGCCACAGGTCGAGTGCGCCGGCCGTCTTACTCTGCACGGACACCTTGTAGCGCCGCCATGCTTCGCGCAGGTGGTCAGGCCGCAAGGGGCCTTTGGGCGGTTCCCGCAGAATGTGGTCGGCCGATTCGGGTTCCCACTCGGGGATGGCGAGGGACGACTGCTTCTCGTACAGGGCGGCCACTTCGGGCTCGCCGCGTGCGAGAACCATGCCGGGCCACGGCTTGCCGTCTTCTGTTTGAGGTTCTTGGCCGGCAGCGATCCATTCGTCTTGCACAGCCTGGGCACTCGTGATCAGGTCCGTCAAAAAGTACTTTGTCACCGACCGCACAGCCGTCACAACGGACGACGGTACCGACTGCGAGACGGTGGCATTGACGAGTCGTCGAATGACGGCGTCGGGTAGTTTTGCCGCGCGCCATGCCGAGATTCGTTCGTACTGGTCGCTATCCATGCACGCCACGAGTGCCGCACGCAGCCGCTTCTCCTCTTTGCGTTCCTCGTCGGTCCGTTTTGCCGTCGCCGCGCCCGAGTCGGGCATGTCGCCATCGCCGCCGTCGTTGTCGTCGTCTTCGCCCGCGTTGGCGCCCTGGCTGTCGCCTGGCGCCCCCGTACTGCTCTTGGGTCCACCGCCGTTCGCACCGCTCGTGCCGCTCACAGCACTGGCAGCCGTCGTGGCTCTCCCGTTGGCACCGACGACGCTGGGCGTCTGCTCGCGCAACTTGTCCGCCTTGGGTTTGCGGCCGCGCTTCTTTTTCGTCGACGGGCCCGTGCCGCCTGCGACCGAGCTGGGCCCGCCGCTCACGAAGCTGGCATTGTCGTTGAAGTCGACCGAGGGCGAGCGCGCCGAAAAGGGCGTTGATGCTTCCTCGGGCGGAAACGAGGTCTGTCGGAGTGGATGGTTGGCAGCGGAAAAGGAGGCGGACGAGATGTTAGAGGCCTTGCGACGCTTCAGGGCTGGCGACTGGGGTGAGGCATCGCTGGCGGTGCGCTTCTTCTTGGTAATGTTGAATGATGGCGATGAATATGGTGATGCCATAGTGGCGGTTGTGTGATGGAAGACGCGGGCGTCGTCGACGGAGGCGGAGTGCCGGGAGGATGCAAGTTGACGGCGATGTGAAGGTGAAGCTCAAATTGACGAGCTTTGGACTCTAGAGGCAATAGCGACCGTGACAGCGTGCAGTTGCGCGTTTGGGCCTGTGCAGCACTGACTGGGACAGTGGATAAATTAAAGTGGGCCTTGCGCACCGCCTCACTGAGCTGGCACGTGGGAGCAAGCCTCAAACTCGCCTACTGTGTAAATCCCCAGCCTGACGTCAAAAGCAGCAATTGACTGCGACAGCGGACAACGGCGACCGGCTAGCAGCGGGCGATAAGATAAAGGGCCCCACGCAATAAGGACGAAGAAAAAAAAAAGTTATTAAAGAAAAAAAGTAAGTTTTCCGCCGGGTTGTTTCGCTTTCACTAGGCTGGGAAATGGTTATAATTGAGAAGAATAGCACGAAAAGAATAGCACGTTTTTGCAAACGGGCGTGAGACAGGGTAGAAAAGTTTCTCCTCTTTCTTTCTCTCTTTTCTCTTTTCTGTTTTCTCGTTCCTCCCATTTCTTTTGCTCCTTTGCAACACCTGACTCACTCAGACAATGTGACGAGAGAATAATACGACAAACCTCTTTTCTTTCCTTCCTTCTCCGACAGCGCAACATTTGTTGCACTAGGAGCGCAATTTCAGTCGTTCCTTCCCAACGAATTGCGTTTTACGGATTGCGTGTTGAGTAATTCGATATCCCGCACATTCGTTCCTTCCTCTCACCGACGTTCGACTGATCCGCGCCTTCCCTTTTCCCACCCCCACCACATACACATCCACAATGGCCGACAACGAAGCGACTGATGTGGTCATGGCTTTGCCCAACGTCAACGGTGATAAGACCAAAGCAGCAACAGCGGCCGCAAATGCCTCTGCGGCGTCAGGAACATCAACGCCCACCGATGCAAAGGCTGCTGCTAATGGCGGCAACAACGGCGGCAACGCAAAGCGGCGCAGACACAAGTCGGCGTCGTCGGCACGGCGGGCAGCCAAGCGCCGGCACAGCATGAGCAAGGCGGCACGTGATCCCCGCGACGAGCCCGAGAGCAGCACGAGCGCCAAGGCGGTGACGCGGACACCGAGCCCCGATGGCGGCAAGCAGAGCGCGAGCGCAGCCGTCACCCGCTCGCCGAGCCCCTTTATCGACTTTGACGGCCTCAGCCGGCCGAGCATAGGCACGCGTGCGCGTCTGGACGAGAACGAGGAGGAGCGGGCGGTGCGTCTCGAAAAGATGCGCGGGGCGGTGCGCACGATCCTGGAGTGCGTGGGCGAGGACCCGGACCGGGCGGGCCTGCTGGGGACGCCGGACCGGTACGCCAAGGCGCTGCTGGACTTTACGCAGGGCTACCAGTCGAACGTGCGCGAGGTGGTGAACGGCGCAATCTTCCACGAGGGCCACAACGAGATGGTGATTGTCAAGGACATTGAGGTGTATAGCCTGTGCGAGCACCACATGGTGCCGTTTACGGGCAAGATGCACATTGGCTACATCCCGTTCCACTCGGTGATTGGCATCTCGAAGCTGCCGCGGATTGCCGAGATGTTCAGCCGGCGGCTGCAGATCCAGGAGCGGCTGACCAAGGACGTGGCCAATGCGATTATGGAGATTTTGCAGCCGCAGGGCGTGGCGGTGGTGATGGAGTCGAGCCACCTGTGCATGGTGATGCGCGGTGTGCAAAAGACGAGCGCGACGACGATTACGAGCTGTGTCTTGGGCTGCTTCGAGCGCAAGGAGAAGACGCGCAACGAGTTCCTGAGCCTTGTTGGTGTGAACCGCCATTAAGGGACTCTTTTCTTTCTTTTCCTTTTTGTTCTCTATTATTTTCTACTAGTACGGGCATCATGCCTCGCGGCATTGATGGGTCACGAGATGACGACGCGTATTCAACAAGACACGTCCCGTGGCGACCTCTCACAGAGGCAGGCATTTTGTTTCGGCGTTTGTTTCCTTTGTCTCTTTTCTGTTATTTGTCCATGATCTGTTATTACTTGTTGGCTCAACACGGCATTTGGGGGTGCATTTGGTTTATCTCTTCTTAATCTATCGTCTTTACGTCATATGAAAAGTACTGCTCGTCTTCGTCATGTCATGTCACCCGACGGACAGTTCGTCCTAGCTCCCCGCGCTCGACGGCCGCAATGCGTTTGCTCGCCACCTTCCACACGGCGTCGGCCACCTCGTCGACCGTTGTTGATGCGTCGGTGACGTACAGGTCCTCCTCCTCTTCTCTGAAAATAAGATCGTGCGACGACGGTGGATGCTTGTCGTTGTCGGCAGCTGCGCCCGTCTCGGGGTCAATGCGCCCCAGACTCAGGCCCCAAAACAGCTTGCGCACCTTGCGCTGCATCTCGGCCTTTTCGTAAATCTCGTCGCCCCAGCCGCCGCGCTTTTTCGCCTCTTCTTCGGTCAGGTCGAGGAATACCACCAAGTCGGGCCGTGGCAGACCGACTTCGGGCGCGCGAGCCCATGGCAGCGAGAGCGTCGGGTTGTGCTTGGCGGCCGAGTAGACCATGCCGCTGTAGTAGTAGCGGTCGCAGACGACTGTCGTTCCTTTGGAGAGAAGCTCGGTAATCTTGGTGACGGCCTCCCAGCGGTTCGCCGAGAAGAGGAGGTGGATAACGTGGTCGTCCATAGCGGCCTGGCTCTTGAGGTACGCATCAATCATCTGGCCGATTGGCGTCGTGCGGTCTATCCTGTCAGTGGAGTGCACGGCGTAATATCATCTTGCTTCAACGACAGTGAACTCACCCGGAAAGCGCATCACTTGCACGTCGCGCCCTTCGCTCGTCAAATGCTTCGCCAGCAGCTTGACCTGTGTCGTCTTGCCGCTGCGGTCGAGGCCCTCGAGGACGACAAACGCGCCGCGCACCGGGCCCTCGCCGGCGCCGTATGTTGGTAGTGATTCAGACATGTTGGTGTGTGTGTGTGTTTAATTGCGAAGGAAAATAGGGAAAAGAGGGTGTGGAAGTGGTTTAGAAGGGGGTTGACGAGGCTGACGTTAAATGTTGAATTGCCCAATTGGCAATCACCCCACCATGCTGCTAAGCTCCAGGGAGCTTCATCGGCTGATCGCGCTGTGCCATCACGTGGACCCACTAAGACGGTAAAACGGACGAGGCGACTTTCATCTCATGCGACTTCTTCGAATGACTCTGTATTTTGGTTTGAATTTTTATTTTGCTGAATTTATAGAATTGATTCCTTTGTATTATTTTATTTGCATCTTATTTGGAGCTGCTGTCCTCGTCAGCCTCCCGTACCGCATATGAAAACATCTGGTTGGAGGGCTCGGCGTTCTTCTCTCTCAACTTGTTGGCCGTCTGGATGCCGGCCACAGGCAGCCTGTACTCGAGCTTTTTGTCCGCAGGCTGGCCTTCGACGGGGTACGGGAAGGGAAGGTACTGAGGCAGGAGGCCAAGTTGTGCCAGAACAGTGCCCTGGTCCCAGGCAATGTGTTCATGATACAGACGATCGCCGCGAATATTGACAACAGCCGTGAATGGTGCCTCGACTTTCTTTCCAGTTGGCGGGACTCCAGGAAGCATCCAGTCCACCACCCGGTCGTGCGTAAATGTGTACAAGAACTCGTCGACAACACGGTCAATACCGACCGTCCGGCTGACCAACTCCAGGGCTGTGTCGGGGCTGTTGCAAAAGATAAAGTGGTCTCTGTAGAAATCAGAAAGAGACGCCCGGCCAATTCCGCCCGTCAAAGTTGGGACATGGTTAACGTAAGGCTCCTGGACCATAGTGGCCATTGTGTGTTCGACAGAGCGGTCGCCAAACTCGTAAAAGGTGTGCTCGTCCCAGAGAAGCTCGAGATCAAAATAAGGACCGCCCATTAATGGTTTGAGAAATGTCAAACTGCGAGTATGCGCAACAGCTTCAGTGGCATAATGGAATTCTGGCTGAAACGGAACGGCAAAAAGACTAGGAGACGACAATGAGGCCACGGAAGGGTACCAGTAGCGAGTACGTTCGGCAGAGCGTTCCAGAGTACGGCCAGTGCTGGGACCGGAACCGCCGAGATGTTGAAGGACAGGGACGGGGGAAGTGACGAGAGACTCGGTCTCTGTTGCGCCGGCGTAGATAACGGCGCCGAAAATATCACTGGTCGGAATGGCGGCCGCCAAATCATTCCACAACGATGCCCCGTAGACTGCAATGTTAGCATAAATTACGGATTCAGAATGATGACAGATCAATACGTACCCACGATGCCGACTTTGCCTTTGGGCGTGCATTCTTTGCAGTCGGCTAAAGCTGCCAGTGCATCTCTCAGAGTCTTTTCTGCGCCTTCTGTCAGAGCCTTTGGCTGAACGTGGACGACTGTGTAGCTCTCCTCCGCCCATTTCACTAGCGGCCACGGCACTCCGTTGACAATTGCCAGCGGATCAGCCGTCTCCGGACAAACAACAACTAGGCCGGGCCCTGTTCCTCTGCGCGAAAGTGGAGGCAGCAGAGACAGGCCTGGGCGCAGCTCTTTGAGCCGTGGCGTAGGCAAGGGCGCTGGCGGGACAGTGGTAGGTGTGAACATGCTGGCGATATCCGTGGTTCGCTGTCTGTGATGAAGTGAGATTGTGCGGAGTTGAATTGAGTTGAGTTGGACGGAACATGAGGGGCTCGCCTCGGTTTGTGATAGCAATATGGGCATGAGTGGAGGTGGAAAAAGGCAATCCAAGAACAGCCTGTAAGCTGCCGCGAATTAGCGATTGTGACGCTGGAGGTCCACTGTAATAAGTCAAAGTCCGGGGAAAGACGGGAATCGCCCCCACGAAACCAAACATTCGACTTGAACAATGCAACTGTGTGACAGAATCACGAGATAAACTCATCGGCTTGCTCTATTCGGGTAAAAGGTTCCTTGTATTGTCTGTCACGGCATCCAGAAGAAGAAGTTGATATCGTGACCTTGTGCACAAAATAAAAATAGATTAGGGAGAGCAATATGGACCACAAACTGACAAACCTGACCAAGCAAGTAGACTTTATTGACTTACACGAACATGCTCCATACCATGTCTGACTGCGGTATGCAGACGACCCGTCACAGTACGACATACCCCAGTCTCACACACGTCTAGCCCTAAATAAATTAAGAAATCAAGCACGAATGGATACCGGCACGTCCCTGATCCATCCCGAACCGCGGAAATCTTACTTCTCACTCACATGCTCCGTATTGATGGTGAGCTTCCTTTTATTTTATTTTTCGTTATCGCAACTGTACAGCCCTGCGACGTCCCACTTGGGCACTTCGTAAATGTACGACACTTCCCAGCGGACGTGGAACGGAGTCGGTGATGTCGTGCGCCCGAGTCCGGACAAGCAGTCCGGTATGGTGTAGTTATCTACGGTGATAATTGTGAAATCAAAGATGGCGATGGCTCATAGTAATGTCGACATTGTCATCGACCAAATCGAACCCATCATGGCAGAGGCGTTCCCCCCAACATCAAATCGTGCCGTCGTTTGGACCGGTCCACGGCAGCTTGAGATCCAGCAACGGCCTGTCCGAGCCCCAGGTGACGATGAGGTCCTCGTCGAGATTGTTGTGACCGGCCTCTGCGGCTCCGATGGCCACGCCTGGAAGGCCGAACACAAGTCAAGGCAGCTCGTCCTCGGCCACGAGTCGGCCGGCATTATTCGTTCTGTCGGCAGCAGCGTCAAAGAGCGCCATGTCGGCCAGCGGGTAGCTGTTCGACCGGATTATGCCTGTGGCGAGTGCGAGTTTTGTCGACGGGGGAAAACAAACGTTTGTGTTCGTCTGAAATACTGCGGGCTCGACCCCGTGGACGGCACGCTCTGTCAGTTTTATACTTTCAAAGCCGAGCGGACGGTGCCCCTGCCGGACAGTCTTGAACTGTGCTCTTGGGA
The DNA here is from genome assembly GCA_021396245.1 of Sporothrix humicola. Classification (NCBI taxonomy): domain Eukaryota; kingdom Fungi; phylum Ascomycota; class Sordariomycetes; order Ophiostomatales; family Ophiostomataceae; genus Sporothrix; species Sporothrix humicola. The sequence continues at coordinate 47,510 of WNYE01000064.1, read as the reverse complement.
AGCAGCCGGGGCCCTCCAACCCTTGGCTGTTGCTGTCCAGGTCGCTCGGCGAGCCAATCTTGGACCAGACCAAACACTGGCCATCTTGGGATGTGGTCCGCTGGCCCTCCTGGTCCTGGCCGTGGCCAAAGCTCGAGGCCTGCAGACCATTGTCATGTTTGACCGCAATGCATCGCGCACAAGATTTGCAGAGGAGTATGGAGCTACAAAAGGAATCACCCTCGAACGGCGACCACCGTCATCAGATTGTGAGGTTGAAGAGCCTTGGATCAAAGAGTGTGCCCAGTCTACCCTCTCTGGCTGTAATCTTTCCCACGGGTTTGACGTTGTTGTCGAGGCTACAGGAGCTGCTTCTTGCGTTCATCTTGGCATCGCTCTGCTCAAACCATGTGGCACTCTAGTCCAGGCCGGCCTAGACTTGGAGAGATCATTGACGCCGATACCACTGTTGGCACTCACAGCCAAAGGACTCAATCTACTTGGTACTGTGAGATACACTCCGGGCTGCTATGAAGAGGCCATTGAGTTGATCACGACAAAAAAGGTTGGCCCGGGTCCGCTGATAACTGGCACATATCCTTTGACAAAGATTACAGAGGCGCTTGAAGCACAACAGGCAAGAAAGCACATTAAGATAGTCATTATGAATCAGAAGTAGAAAATAAAACTTTAGACGAGTTTTATTTAGACGGGTTAAATCTACTAATGCTAGATAACTTGAGGTTAATCGAAGTTACTTGAAGTTGTCCTAGGCCACAGACACGAATAGTTTGATTTCTTTGGTAAATTCACAAATATGAGTGCCAGTACCCTCTCATGTTCATAACCATCCATGTTTCACTGTCTGGTGATATTCATCACGCATTGCCCCAGAATAATTCCCAATTTGCTCACGGTGATAGAGACAGGACAAACTGAACGACAATAAAGGGAGAAAACAGCGGTTCGGTCAGAACGGTCCATTGCACTTCCGTTCTCGGCAACTCTCCGTCCGAGTGTCCCGTAGAGCTAGGGTGAATATGATGACGGCCGTACACTGCCACGAAATGGTCGTGGGCAATGACACTCGATAAGGAAACAAAAACAAATCCGAAGTACGAGTACTACTACCCAACGGATCCAGTCGTCGGACCAAAATCATCGTGCACTCAACCGGAGATGCACAAAATAAAAATACAATCGGCAGTCGACTACGTTCCATTGGATACGGACCTCTGTATGTGCGCGGCCTGGCGGGGATGTTCTTGTTCCTATCACGAACATGTAAAGTGCGGAGGTGGAAAAAGATGCGGGTGGGTGGAGCCCTACAGGGCCCCATAGGGCTTGACTTACAGCGCCTTTTGTTTACACCCCTATTCCACACACGGTGAAGCTATGTCCACCGTATGAGATATATCAAGGATATACCTCTTTTGTTTAACCAGTTCGTAGCCAAAAGACAGCACAACATTTACCGATAAACAGCCACAATGAGTGAGAAGCCAATTACACACACAGCCTTGGGCCTCGACGACGTTGCCGACAGCATCTCTGATGGTGTCGTGAACAATACTCAGCCAGAATACGGCAGACAAGAGTCTTGTCCTCGACACAGTCAACGCCGCTGAAAGCCACTGCTATACCGATGCTGACTACAGCCGTGTCCGCCGCAAAATTGATTTTATCCTGCTACCCGTGATGTGGCTCTGCTACGGCATACAGCAAGCCGACAAGATCTCCGTGTCGGCCCAAGTTACGTTTGGCCTCTTAGCCGACACGCACATGCACGGCAGCCAGTACAACTGGCTCACAACGGTCTTTTATCTGGCTTACCTGGTGGCCGAGCTGCCTGCCAACTATCTGATGCAGCGGACCTCTCTCAGATATACACTGTCTGCGTGCATGTTTGTCTGGGGCGTGATTGTGCTGTGCATTGGCTTTTCCAACAATTTCGCCACGATCGTCACTTTACGAGCACTCCAAGGCGCGGCCGAGTCAACCATTGCCCCGACTTTCTTGCTGATTATTGCTGGCTTTTATGCCCGCCGTGAACAAGCCTTGCGGTCCGTTGTCTGGGGCACAGCCAACGCTGGAATGGGCATCATCACACAGGCTGCAATCTACGGCATCAGCAGGGCTGCCTATGTGCGCGAACGAAATGCCCAGCTCAGCGGGACGGCAACATATACGTCTGGACTGTCAACATGGAGATATATTTCGTTTTTCCTCGGCGGTCTAACCATCGCCTTGAGTATTTTGGCATTCTTTGTCTTGGGCGCCCCGAGCGAAGTCCTTTGGTTGTCACCCGAGGAGAAGCGTATTGCGGCCGCCCGCGTCGTCGACACCCAGACCGGAACTGGCCGTCAGTCACAGTCGGAAGAGTGGCGCTGGGACCAGGTGCATCAGGCCCTGCGCGACCCGCAGACTTACTTCTTCTTCTTTGTCGTCATTGTCAATGCCCTCCCCAACGGCGGAACAACCACCTTCGGTAACCTCGTCTTTGTGTCCTTTGGCTTCACGGCACTCGATACATTGTTGAAAGGAACAATTCCGCAGAACGTCTTGGCCATGGTTTGGTTCCTAGCTGTCGGCTACGGCATCACAAAATTTAAGAACACAAGATGTATGTAACACCCCCATTCTCCATTTTACTTTTTTCACTAACAACAGCAGTCTACTTTATGATTTTGTCCACAATTCCGGCTTTCGTTGGCTTGATTGCGGTAGCCCTTCTGCCCAAGAACCGCGACGATTTGCTGTGGACACGCTGGGGCATGTATTTTATGTCCGTCACCGGCACTCTTCCTGGTCTCTTGATCTGGACACTCCTTCCATCCAACGTCGCCGGCCGCACCAAAAAGTCCGTCACGGCAACGCTCATGTTTGTGGCCTATTGCACCGGCAACTCCATCGGTGCCCAAGTCTTCCAGGCTCGCTGGGCTCCGAGGTACATCCCCGCCTTGATTATTTGTGCCGTCATGTATGGGCTGGAATGTGTCTTATTTCTGGTCTGGCGGGCATACTATGTCCGTGAGAACCGTCGCCGTGACCGTCTTGTCGCTGCATCGGGTCTGACGGCCGAACAAGCCGCACACCAGGGTCGTCTAAACGGTGAATCGGACATGACGGACACGGCCAATATTCACTTTCGGTACAGCATGTAATTTTAGTGGGGGTTATATATATGGCCAAGTGTTTATCCATATCTGGTGATGCAAATTACAACCTCTGCACATAGGAGACTCCAACTACACATTTTTTTTATTCTCCTTTAATAGATTATCCAATACTCTTTCCTTATTGTCCAAAACAGACGCCGAGAGCACTACTAGTGCCGTCAATGCCGCGCCTATTCAAGTACGATGGTTAACAGTGTTTCTAGGCTCGTCTCATTAAAGCTTGTCTTGTTTGGCACTCCGTTGGCTATTCGTAACGTTCTTTCATACTTACCGGCAGTGATGATAAAGGCTCCGACGGCCATGCCTGTCTGTACACTGGTCTGTATATCTGCTTTGAACTGGAGCACCGCGACCATGGCCCAGGCAATAGAGGTAATCGTGCCGCCGACGATGGGCAGGACAATGGCAGCCGCTGACAGATCCGTGTGCCAAGTGCTCACAAAATTGAGTGCACACGTTTTGTCCTGGCCGGCTATGACGGACGCACGTTCCGAGCCAGCCTGGTCATCAGAAACGCCACCAATGCCACCTGGCTGGCTGCCGTCCTGTGAGAGGCGATTGTTCAATTCTATTCCAATGCTTCCTGCTTCTCTTCTCTCCCTTCCTTCGCTGGCCGCGCTCGCTTCGTTTACAACCCCAGAGTCATCGCCATCACCGCTGTTATTAACGTGCTCTTCTTCTGGGACTGGCTTGGATGTTGTCAAGACGCCGTGCGTCTTGAGTATCTGTATCGTCGAGTCCCCGTTCGGGGCCGTATGGGGGTACCGCAAATAGCTGATAATGCGGCTGCCGCGGTACCGGCCGAGGTCCAGAACATGCCGGCGCTGGCCGACCACCGTGTCACAATCGTCGTGTGAATGGATCTGCACAATCTCCACGGCACCGAGTGTCTTGAATTTGAAGGCCTCGAATTTGCCGTCGCTCAGTTTAAGCAGGTAGTAAAACGGCATAATGTATTTGTAAAAGGAACGGTCGTTCATGTCGTGCGGACACGGCACCTCGAGAACCACATTATAGTCCAGCATCATAACGAGAGACAACACTGAGTTTGTGCCGGCATCGTTGTCGTTATCGTTGTTCCGAGCATTGGCACGGCAGTGGTCCCACGCCAGTTTTGTGTAGTCAATTGTAAGTGAGTTGGAAGATCCTAAAAGGGCGTACAAGAACCAAACCAGGGACCAAATTTTGGGTATCTCGAGAGAAAGCGAGTCAGAGGCGTCTGATATTTCGGACGAGATTGTCAGCATGTTTGTAAACGTATAGAGAATAGGGGCTTCTGGGACGAAAAATAAAAGCAGTACCGATGTTGTCAGCCATCTTCGCTCCTTGGGATAGTACGCATATGTCACCCAGTGCCTTACCAGGCTTAGAACTATACCCATCACATAAAAGGAAATGGGAACGACAAAGCCCAGTATAGCAAACAATACACGGACGTATCCAGTTTCAGACGACACAATTGTGATCCCAAGCGAGAAACTGACAATATACAACACAGACCAAACGACCGGATGCACAAGTGATATCAAGCGCCACCAGTGTGGGCGCAAACAGATCAATGCAGGCATGGGCAATAGCGGCATTTCTTTCTGTGCACCGCCCTCGTTTGGAGGTGCGTCAGGACTTGAAGATGCCATCGCGGGAGCTGGCGTCTGGTGTTGGGCATTTGAATCTGTGGTCTGTGATGATTTGTGATGTGGGAGAACTGTAAGGAAAGTAGTGAGAAAGTAGAAAAGCAGAAAAGAATACGATGCACGATACAGACTTCAGCTTCTCTTTTGTGTCCGCCTTGATCCTTATCAGCTGTCCGTCAAAATTTGAGCTTTGTCGTGTCAGTGGTAAGCCTGAAATGCACATGTTGTGGCTGTGCTCTGAAAATCACATCGATGTCTCCTAGCCACTCATATTCTCAGCCGCATGGCACCTGCATTAAACACAATGCAATGCTGCATTATTGTTTCTTTGAGGCTGAATCAAGTCAACCCACGAGAGCGAATTCAAAAGCGAGCTCGCAAAAAAAAAACCCTCGACGTCCTGTTTGTTGTCTCCATAAATTTGTGTTATTTTTGTGCACCTACTCTGTAGAGTGCGACGCATTTTCTCTTTTATTTTATAAACTCAAATGTAATACGTCGTACTACAGCTACAAAAGTCGTCAAGGCCAGTTCATTTGCAGTATCATTTACGGTAAATACAACAATCCAACGTCGCCAACTCAACACGAGTTAAAGCATGATGTTGAATGTTGACCATGCCCCACATTTTCAGACTAACATTACCACTTACACGGACATGCAGCGAGAGCCTCTTATCTTAGCGCAACTCACCTCACAATTGACATTGCATCGCCGTCTTCCTTTTGCTTTTCTGTCCCGGAAACCATCCCGTACGGAGACCGAACGGATGTAGAAATGATGCCTATCTTCCGTCTTTCCGTTACCCCCCACGAATTTGTTGTGTTTGTCAGTATTCAGTGTGCTTTTTGGTAACATTTGTCAGGAGCATCTTTTTTAGTTTGCAGATGGTTCGATGGCAACATCATGGCGCAATCCAATCACAGCAGTTGCGCCATCCACGACTGGTCTAACCGGGTTGTCTGTACGACGTACAACATTCGATCACCATTGATAAGTATCAACCGGCGACCATAATACGCAAATCCACGCGAATACCAAGACGGTAAGCAGCTTTTGTCTTTATCCTTGGCATTCAATACAGACATCAAAAAACAGTTCCACGCCGCAACACTATCATCATGGCCTGGAAGGTCGCGATTATCGGCGGCGGGCCGGGCGGTCTGGCGGCCGCCATTGCCTTGACACGCCTCAACGAGCAGCAGATTGCGAAAAACGAGCTGCCGCTGGTCGACTGGACGCTGTACGAAAAGAAGCCGCGGATCAGCGAGACGGGCGGCGGCATCAGCATCCAGCGGCACACGTGGCGGATGCTGGAGCTGCTGGGCGTGGCGGACCGGATCGATGCGCGAGACGTCTTTCGGCCGGAGGACAGGCGGTCGGTCGAGCACCGCAACGCGGTGACGGGCGTGCTGATTGCGCGGCGGTTTCATTCCGAGGACACGCCGCCGCACCAGGTCAGCGGGCGCATGGTGCGGGCAAAGCTGCAAAAGGCGCTGCTGTCGGCCGTGGACGAGTCGAGAGTGAGGGTGGGCAAAAAGCTGGTGTCGGTGGAGGCGGTTGAAGCGGCCCCGTCAGGGGACGCTGGAGAGACTGTCAACGGTACGGCTGGCACCCGAGTGCAGCTCACGTTCGACGACGGCGAATCGTCTACGTTCGACCTGGTCATTGGCGCCGACGGCATCCGCTCCGTGGTCCGGTCGTTCCTGTCACCCAGCCACACACTGCAGTACAACGGCCAGTCGGCGTACCGTACCATTCTGCGAAAACAAGATGTCGCCGCCATCAACGGCATCCCCTCGGCGCCCATCTTCTGGCAGTACGTGGGCGGCAAATACGTCTACACGTGCCCGCTCGGCGGCGACGACTTCGAGCTGACGGCGCGGATCCGGCCCGACGACGACAAGTCGGAGCAGACGAGCTGGGGCAAGCCGTACGACCTGAACAAACTGCTGCCGGCATATGCCGATTTTGCGCCGCCACTCCGCGAGATTCTGAGACTGGCCGCCGACGTGGGCGGCACACAAGAGTTTGCCATGTTTAACGGCCCGCGGCTGGAGACGGTCGTCAAGTCGGTTGGTACGTCGGGCGAGAGTGGCGTCCTTCTTCTGGGCGATGCATCCCACCCTCTGTCGGGAGCGTTTGGTGCTGGTGCCGGGTTTGCTTTCGAGGATGCCTACACCTTGGCCCGCGCCCTGTCGTGGGCACACTCGACAAACCGCGGCCTAGCGGATGCTCTGTGGATCTACGACAACACGCGGTCGCCACACTATGCCAACCTGTACAAGGAACTAGACCGTGGAGGTGCCATTATCAAGGACGTCGCCAGCAAGAAGCTGCCACTGCACGACGAGATCAACGAGCGGGTGCGGCGGCTGTGGCTCGACGACGGTTCTGGAGGCTCAGGGTGGGTGTATCTGTATCATGCCGACGAAGTAGTCGAGGAGGTTATTCAGCAGAGGGAGAAGGAGCTGTCTAGCAAAGGCGAAGATACAGAGACAAAGCCGGTAGAAGAGGCTGTGCCTGTGGAGGAGCCGGCTTTGACAGCTCCTATCACGCAGGCAGTCGACGAGCCTGCAACAAACGGTCATCAAGAGCAGCCGGCATCAATTAAAGAAGTGGTCGTACCAGTTGTCCAAGAGGTGGCTGTGGCTGTAGCATAAACAAACATACGATAGATTTAGAAAAGTGGACTATCTCTGGTGATGCTTGATGACAAATAACACATAATTAATTTGTTCCAGTAAATTTTGTGCTGCATCGTACAAATGACTGAAGAGTCATGCCGGAGGTGTCACGTCTTTACAGATACGGATGAGATCTTCAAGCGTGATGCCAATGCTATCTCCAACGACAGCTGCTCGTGTAAATCAGCTCCCGGAATACTGGAATACACGTTTATTTCATGTATCTTTGGCAGCTTGGCAGCTTTTGCAAAATATGCTCGTGACAATGCCGAATAAAGCAAGAAGAAAATAGCAACGTCAAAAGTGCTCTTCAAAATGCTCATGGACCTGGCCAGATTCTCGTCGAGCAAACGCCACAGAATTTCGCCATCTGTCAACTGGTGGAAGGTAACTTGGTGGGAGAGCATCGTCTTGTAAGGGTGCATTCAGCTCGCTTAACATGTGGAATTATTCATGACTACGGAGTATTTTGGGGAGAAGAAAAGAAAAGAAAAGAAAAAGGAAAAGTCCAACAAAAAGGTCAACAAGTGGCACTTGTTTTGTAGCGGAGTGGCCCACTACGACCCGCTGTCTTTATGGGGGCCTTGGGGCATTTCAGGGCTAATTCCGCTGTAAACAAAGAACAGAGCAAAAGTGCTTGTCAACGCCACGACTGATGGTCTAATAGTAGTGGCCGCGCGGCACTTGGAAACAACAGTGAGAAGGATGATAAATGAATGAGATAATCGAAAATAAAAGAAATGGTCCGAATAAAACGTCCGCTGGTGCATCTTTTCGGCTATTGACTTTTGAACGTGCGTCTTGGTATCGAGTCGCAATGGTGTTTTTTTATTATTCTTATCGGCGGCCTTGTCTCCGCAAAATAGCTCTCCAAAAAGCCGGTCAGCAACCTCTCAAAAACTGCAAATGCCGCCAAAAATGCTTAATCGGGACAAGGCTACTTTGTCTTGTCTTGTCGCCTTGTCCTGATTTTCCATTTTGTACTTTGACACCAGAGACATGGCATCTTCCGTCATCGTGGACAGTGGGCTGTAAGGCTCGCTGTAAAATGATCGACAGCGCTGTAAGTGCTAGCCTTTAGGCTCCATAGCGGTTCCCTCGCGGCACGTCGCGGACTTGTTAGCGAGACTGTCAAGCTAGACAAGCAGCCTTTGATGGTGTCATTGGAGCTTGGCCATATCGACGTATAAGAGGGCAGAACACCCCCAAATGTCGCCATCCAGCCAGCCAAAGACGATGATCGGTCGGCAGGCAAGTCGACGGGGAAAGCACTGCAAAATGGCTGTCAAACAGGGTGCCAACACTGCGGAATTAAAAAGTAAATAGGAAAAGACCGAGAGACATGCAGGATTGACAGGAACTTGACCAAGAAAAGAAAAGGCAAACCCGTGAACCAGGAAAATGGAGCCGGCCTCGATCCCGACCGTACATGAAGGGCTGCACGACAGGATGCACGACTGGACGTCTGTATATTCCCATGACTCGGCCATGTCACACGCGGATCTGTATATAAGTTGGATGGATGTGCTCGTTCCCACGTTTCCACGTTTTCTGGCATTTCATGTTCCCCATGATCTTACGTCCATCGTGATCGACTGATCTGCTGTGTTCATCTCGACATAATTTCTCTTCCATTTCTTCATCATGGCCGACCTCAAGGGTGACCTCAAGGCCACGCCGTCGCCCACCAAGAACGAGCTGGTCTACTCGTCCACGGCCGATGTCTCGTCGGAAGACGATGTGCGGCCGTCCGAGGACAAGCGCACATGGCGGTCCTTTTTCTGGTCGTGTAAGTCAACAAGCCTCGAAGAATTCAAATCAATTCATCTGCTGACCATCCAGCCCTCGACGTGTCCAAAGAAGAGGCTTACTTCCTTACGAAGCTCGACCTGACGCTCATCTCGGCGTCTGCTCTTGGTGTCATGTGTCGCTATATTGACCAAGTCAACATTACAAATGCATTCAGTAGGTCAACACCACGCTCCGTTGTTTTTTTATGCCTCCTAACAGTTTGTAGACAGCGGAATGAAGGAAGACCTCGAGCTCTACGGAAACCAGCTCAACTACGCCAACGCCATCTGGAGCGCCGCCTACGTCTTTGGCCAGGTTCCTTCCAACCTGCTGCTGACCCGCGTCAACGTGCCCCTCTACATTGCTTTCCTCGAGTTCTCCTGGAGCGCCTTTACTTTTGCCCACGCCGGCGTCAAGAACGTCAACCAGCTCTACTGCTTCCGCTTCTTCGTCGGCCTGTTCGAGGCCGGCCACTTCCCAGCCGTCATGTACATTGCCTCGAGCTACTACAAGCCGCACGAGCTGGCCCGCCGCAACTCTCTAATCCAGGTCTTTACCTCGGTCGGTCCCTTGTTTTCTGGTTTCCTGATGGCCGCCGTCTACGCCGGACTCAACAATGTGAATGGCCTGGCCGGCTGGCGTTGGATGTACATTGTCTGCGGCGCCATTTCCGTTCCGTGCGCGCTGTGGACCGCCGTCGCCATGCCGCAGCTGCCCTCGCGCGCCAAGGCCAACTGGATCTTTACCGAAAAAGAGTGCCAGCTGGCCCGCGCACGCATGCCCACCGAGAAGAAGCCTCTGACAGGTCTCTTCAAGTGGAAGGACATTAAGCGGTGGCACAAGACGTGGCACGTGTACCTGTGTAAGTCCGGGACCTTGCTCGACCCTTTTTCTGGCCCTGTTTTTTTTTTTCTCAACTTGTTCCGTATGTTGTGAAATTAACATCAAGCTTGCAGTCCCCCTGTTCTTCACTTTCCTCTCCCAGTTCGGCCAGTCGGGTGGTTCCAGTAAGTTGTCTCGTGCATCACCATGATCAATTATCCCTCCTGCTAACTCGCCGTCAGTGATCTTCTGGGTCAAGAGCTACAACGTCAAGAACCAGCCCCTCGTCTTTTCCGTCGCCGAGATCAATATCATTCCTCTGGGTGTAGGTTTACCCCAAGCTTTCTTAATAATTTTGTCCCTCGTACTGACCGTCTAGATCAACCTCCTCACCATCTTCTTCACTCTTACAAGCTCCTGGATCTCGGACAGTCTGCCAAAGTCCCAGCGCTGGCCCGGCATGCTCTTCGCCAGCACCATGGCCATCATCTTCCCCATTGCCCTCGCCGCCACGCCCGTCCACCCCACCCACATCGCCCAGCGCTGGGTCCTGTACTACCTGACGGCGCTTGCCGGCACGTCCGCCGCCATCACCTGGACCTGGGTCAACGAGTCCAACCGCGAAGACCCAGAGAAGCGCGCCTACATCTCCGCCATGATGAACGCCTTTGCCTACATCTTCACCGCCTGGGTCCCCATCTTTACCTTTCCCACCAGCAAGCAGCCGTACATTGTCACCGGCAACTACATCACCGCCGGCTTCGGTTTTTGTGCCGCCCTCACGGTCCTGACCATGCGCTGGTTCCACAACCGTGATGTGGCGCGCAAAGAAAAGGCGGCCTCGAGCGTGGTGGACGTCAACGATGTCGAGAGAAGTCCGGTCGAGTCGGTGGTCGAGAAGTTTTAAACGGGTGGAAATGGAGAAAAAAAGGAGGACGATAAAAGTCAAAAGACAAAAATTATGTGGTGCCGTAGCTGACGTTGTAGTCAATCGATAATAATATCAAGTACCTCTTCTATGGCCATTCTTAACCGGCTTGCCAATTGTGCTCGTCAATTTTGAAGGGATTTGGACAATAATATCTGTGCTGTTGAGCCTTCTGTCGAGGATATCGCCGGCAAAGGAATAATTATGCACTGTCATAGCAGGGTACAAAACTCAAACCGACACCCAGAGACGATACTGACAGTCCTCATCATGTTGGCTTTATCGTTCCCTTCTTCAAGGTATGATGGCCCCGATCCCAAGAGCAAAGATTGTCGGCCAGCAGTCTACAACTACGTAGATGATTTGGCATGGACAGGTAGAAGGGGCTCCGATACTCTCGGCCTGGACGAAGACTACTTCTGTCCGTCAAAAGCTGCCTGTCATGTCGTCAACGGCTTGTTGACCACGGCTAACGGCCGTCCCGTCGGAGCCACCGTATCCAATGAAGTCTGTTTTGGGTGCGCTTTTGCGGTGTGAAATTCCCGTCTGGGGAGTCCTTTTCCACCTACTAATTGTCATAAAGCACAATATTGTTGTCAGAATCTGAAGAATGGAAACATCTTTGCCCGTCGGAGTCGACAATCTGCTCTTGACGACGAGGCGGAGCAAGACGGACGAAAAGGAGGCAAAGACTTTGATGATGGTGGCGAGTTTACAACACACAAATTTGATGCAAATGAAATTAAGGGGGAATATTTGCCAACATACAAGAGGAAAAATCAAAATCGAAAAAGGCCAGAGGCCAAAAATAAACTGATCAGCGCACAATCGCACAATCAGATACTCGTACAGACAGAACTTGCAGGCAATGTCACAAAAAGCCCAACCAAAGGTTATTCCAGTTGACAGCCCTTTTGATCGGCGTCCGACGCGACGCAACCCTCCATGCGTGCTCCGTAATTTTAAACCTAGCTCGACATGCTTTTTCTTTTTGTCCCCTCGTTCTGGGCACCTGGGCATCTGTCCTAGTCATGCTGAATGACCTCTGCCAATACTGGCTGGTTATGCTTCCTAACAGGTTCTCGACTCGTGACAGTTGTGTGGGTACCGTTTGGAGACACAGTTTAGAACCAAAAGAGAAGAAGTTGCGAGCGTAGAAAGGCTGGCTGCAGGTAGACTGCATTTGGACTGCAGTTAATGGAGACGAAAGAGGAAAAACCAGATGGCCTCACTTTTCTCTCTCTCTATTTCTTGGCCTCTTCTCGGTATGGACAAAGTACGGAGTATTACTTTGCAAATAGACTTTCTTCTCCCTGCCTGCGGCCCGTCGCTGGTGGAGGCAAATAACACGCTGCACAACAGTTCATCATAAAGTTGCGTGAAGAGCTGTCAATGTCTCTGCTTGACCGCTTCTGTCAATTCTATCCCGTACTGTCTCAAAAGCTCTGTCTCTTTTGATATTGAAGCTCCAACATTCACATCAACAGACACTGAAGACTTACAGCCTCCGGACAATTACTCGACCGCATGCCCGACGCACATGCTCGAGTCTTCTCGGTCTTTTTCACCTTCAATACAGAAGGATCGACAATGGATTTCCTCTTTGCTCGAAATATTGATTTATAGTGGCATCGCGTAGATGGATTTCGGTTTGTAGCCTCTTTTGCCTCTCTTTCTTTGTGCTGTCGCTGCAAGGAACATATTACTTGCTTTCCCCCCTCATCACACTCGTATCGCCTGCAGCTGCACCTCCAGGCCTAAAAAGTACCTCCTCTTACGTTTTTTTTCCTGCTGTCTCTCAGGAAGTAAGCTGTTACTGCATTTTAACTCTGGTCGGAGCTCCTTCCGCTCACGATTCTCCGCCTATGAGAAGACAGCCCAACAGCCAACAGCACTTGCACTCGCACTTGTACTTGCACCGCTCCTTCCCACACTCTCACTCCCCACACCGGCGCGCCTGTGCGCTCCTTCCCATTCTTGCATGTTCCCACTTACACCACTTCGCAGCCCACCGCACTTGCCCAAACTGGGGGCTAGCGGCGGACCACCTTCCCCTTCCCCGCATGCATCGCCGAGGCCAAACGTGCAAAGAAAAAACTGAATCTGGGGAATGCTGGCCCGTGATTGTCGTCTTTTTGGTGGTGGTTGTGTGAGAGATGTGAGAGGATGTTCTTGTTCCTGGCTATTTCGACACTGGCTTCGGGCGCCACCGCAAAACGCCACCTGCGTAACAGCCGATCGAGCGCCCATCTTTTTTCCTTCTTGTTAACTTTTTCTCTCCAGACACCCCAGGGAGCAAGGCGAGCAAACTGTTGTAGCCAGGGCAGGTGCTTCTTCGTGCCTTCCATCCAGGTCTCGCCATCCGTCGCGCCCGTCCGTTTATTATCCGTTACTATTTAGAGTTTTTTTCAGACGACAATCAGTCCCTTATGCCCATCCCTTTTGACAGCTTTGTGAAGATCAATTTGTGTCGATCGATGCTCAATGGTCGAGCAATTGGTATCGCTGTTGCATCGACAAAATGTTATGATCGTGAAGTCAAAATCAGAACAGCCTCAATTGCTCAGTTGTTCAGTTGTTCAATTGTCCAATCGCCCAATTACCAATCGGGATATTGTCACAAGCTTTTTCTTTCTCTAACCCTCACCCAGAGGCTTTTTGAATATTAGCCGAGCGACCCACCCTCTTTTGAATCTTGTTAACTCTTTTCAGCCACTTCGTGTTTAGGTTTCTCGATCTGACGCGCTTTTATTTGCTTTTTCCTTCGTCTTTTGGGCCTTGCGTTGGGTCTTTTGCACTTGCTTTCTTTTTTTCCATCGAACCTTTTCTTGTTTCTTCTTCTTTTTTCTGCTTTCCCTGGCTTTCCTGGTCTTCTTTTCCAGCATCCTCTTTGTTTGTTTTGCGCCTCCCCCGCCCGGCTTTCCGGCCCCATCCCTCACAAAAAAGCCCGCCAAAGTTGCCCAAAATCCACCAAATCCACCTAAAAGTCCACATATTTCCAGGCCTCCTCACGTCGTCGACGCTTTGAAGAGGAAACCTTCACGAACTCTATTCAGTCAAAGAAGCCACCCCAGTCCCAAGCATGTGAAGAAGCATTGTGCATTGGAGCCCATCCCCGCTTTTCATAACCAAATGAGGCTTGAGGTTGCAACGCTACCCAGACGATGGCACCGAACCGGGGTGGTTTTGACTGAAGGAACGAAAGAAGTCAGACTGTGAAGACTGAAGAGAGACAGCAAAGAGATGGAGGGAGGGTGAGGCTAAAAGCTTATGCGGCACGGTGGCACGGTTTTTTTGTTCTTTTTTGTTCTTTTCCGTTTGCTGGAGGGACAAGCATCTCACTCTGATTCCGGCGGACGACGCAAGTATCTTCACGATGTGAAGACGTTTATACGTATAAGTACGCCCCAAGCATCTTTCGTCTATTCTTTCTTACCTCACCCCTCCGCACCTCTCGAGTCATTTGCCTCAGCCCACTACTGCCGGCGGAATTATTTCGAGGAAAGAATTGCAGAACCCGGAAGGAGGGGTGTGTGGCCCAAATACCCAGTCTGGGGAACCATGAACACACCACCTTGAACTTCTCATCCCAACCTCATCTCCAAAAGGGCGAGTAAGAGCAAAGAAGCGTATGCAAACAAAATATGCAAAGGGCATAGGAAAGTCGGTGCAGGTCCTGGATAGGGCAGGCAAGCAGGCAGCTAAAGCACCTCGAATACAACGGGATACCACCCTCAGGAAGAGGCTAGGAAGGGATAAACAGGGGAAATCGAGAAATGAACAGGGGAATTGTCACCAATGATAGTGAAGGGCATTCTGTTTTTCTCCCTCCACCGTTTTTGCTTGCCTTCCGTATTCACTACGGCGTCCATTTTAAACAACAAGACCGGCTTGATTGATCCCGAGTAAAAATAAAAAAGCCAGTGGCACACCCACAAGTAAAGACGGCGCTAACATGGAATCTCCAGAGGGAAATAGAAAAATCCAGGCCAACAAAGGCACACAAGGCACACTTCTCGCTGAAATAAACCTGAGGGAAAGGGCTCGACTGGCAAGGGAAAGGGGAGCAAAAGATGGGGATGGAGGTGGACAATTTCTTAAAAAAGGGGGTCGAAAATTCAAACGACTTTGAAAAGTGAGGGGAAAGAGGGCAAAGAGGCGAACAATTGTCAAAAAAGAGGATCAAGAAGAGGATCAGAAAAGAGGACCAGCATAACATCGATCCCGCATGGGATATGACTGGCCCCTGGTCCAATAGCAGATGGGACGGAGAAAATATACTCGTATGGTGACTTTGCAACGGTAGACGGCCAGGACTTCGTACTTTGTTTGGCACTATTATTGTTCTCGAATTCAAAGAACAGGCAAGACGCGCAGCCCCCAAAAGCACGCCGTTTTCCGAGCACAAAGAGCAACAACACCCACATGGCGAGCCCGGTTTTCTCTCATCACAAAAATGAGGACTTTCTAAAATCTTGTTTGCAACGGCCGCGTATTTCAATAATTCAATAATTCAATACTTCAATGCTTTAACTACACTTGTATGACAAGGCAGAATGGAGGGGACTGAGAAACCCAACGACCGGGTCAGTGCTAACCTCATGGCAGCAAAGAAGAAAAGCAAACGGTGGAGTTAAGGACGTAGAATAGCGCATTGGGCGTAGAAAAAAACAGGAGAAACAGTGCCTACTTGCACGCCGGTCGCCTTTTGGTGCCATGTGCGGAATACATGGAAATTCTCCATCTCCTCAAAGCCGTCTTCAAAGCTAGAAGCACTCGAAACAGCAAACAAGATTGCCTCTCATGCACCAATGCGGATAACGAGGCATGCCAAAGAGGTAAGACACACATACCGAAGCATCAAGAAGAAAGCATGGCCACACATACGAAGAGTATGTGCTTTACTCACCATCGTATCATGAACTGTTCCTGCCCTTCGGCGAAATCGTGAAAAGGACCTTTCACGGCAAAAACATGTGATATCTCGTAAAACGGGATAGCAGGACGTCAACAAGTAGAAGCAACCAGGACGAATACGGCGTAGACTGCAGTAAGCGTGCATGACCAGGCGTCTAAGAGACAGAAAAGGAAGGAAAGCAGAACAAATAACAAGAGCAGCAAAAGAACAAATGAGGAGGGAGGCTGCAAAGAAAAAGAAAGCAAAAAGCAATTTGGTGCAGCTTCCCTGCCTCCCCCGGCATGGCCACTCCGGATTGGGCAGGTCGTCCGGCTGCCAATTTGGGACCTTTTAGCTGTGGAGGAGGGCACCGTGAGGAGAAAGGAGAAAAGCAACAACAAGCAAGACAATGAGAAAAAAAGACCACGGAAAGGAGCAAAAAGCAACGTTGTGGGCCTGGAGGCATGCAAAAAATTCGACTTTTTGCCATTTTGTCTCTGCTCCGTGACCCAATGGGCGGCGAGTCCAAAGCAAGGGTCAGCCACTCCACCGTGATATTGGTCCTCCATATGTCTCTCCAGACTTTCGACAACGACATATCCACACCTTTCTCAACGTCGTCCTCCACCTCCACCTTTTTTACGTGCGCGAGTCGTTCACTAAAACAGACCAACAAACAGCAAGCTTTGAGGCTTTTGAGGCGTTCCACACTGTGGCCAAGGACCTCTTCATCCTGCTTGGAGAACAACGAGCCAATGTCGTATTGCTGCTCCCAACTTCCCAAGAGAGTCGTGCACAAAAACTACACGCCCCTGGTACACCCATCTTGGTTTCCCACCCCCTGGAGATGTCGTCTAATGTCTTCACGAGCGAGTCATTCTCCATCCGTTCCAGCCGCCTGCCATGCCCTTCCTTCCTGTCGTTCCCTCAACCCCCCTGCCCTTTCCCGTCTTCCCTGTCTCCCCTGCTAGCATCAACTGGCCCAGACCCAGACCACATTTCCCCGCTTCTTCTGGGGTTCGCCGACGGTTGGGATGCTTGTCTCCATTGCATGTGGTGGTGGATGACACGGAAGACGCGAGCGAGAAGAAAGGAAAGCAAGAACAATAACAGGAACAAAAAAAAGTACCCAGTATTTTTTCGAGGGGAAGAGGGATGAGGGATGATCGTAGCCCCCATCCTATCCCCATCCCCATCCCCGTGGGCCAGACTGGCCGCACCGGCCACAACCGTAGATGCATTGCATATAAGAAGGCCAGGCCCGTGGCGTGCTTCTTTTTTTGCCTTTTGGTCCTCTTGTTGCTCCTCTTGCTTCGCTATCCTTGTCTTCCCCCCGGATCGGCAGCCTGACTCGACAAAAGAGAAGTTTGTTGTGTTCATCCTTCCAGTTTTATTTTTATATCAAAAATAAAACAGTCACTCGTTTTTTGAAAAAGACCCTCCACTCTTCCCTCTCCAATCCACCAATTCAAGCTCCAAGACAAACCCATCATGAAGTCGTTTATGCTTGCCGCCCTCATGGGCATCAGCGTCATGGCTCAGGACATCACGCCGCCTGCCTGCGACCTGTGCTCGGCCTCCATTGCCGCTGTGCCCGCCTGTGCCACAAGCTGTATCGTCTCGGCCGCCGTCACCAACGCTGGCTGCGCCGACGCCAATTACCCCTGCCAGTGCGAGAACGCTGCTGCCATCCAGAATGCCGCCCTTAACTGTGTCGTTGGTGCCTGTGGCTTCGCCACCGCCGTCGATGTGCTGCCGGCCGTGAGCTCCGTCTGCTCCTGCGTCACCACCAACGGCTGCAACGCCGCCGCCTCGTCGGCTCCTCCTTCGTCCGTCCCTTCGTCTGTCCCTTCGTCGGCCCCCGCCTCGTCGTCGGCTGCTTCTTCGTCTGCTCCCTCGTCCGCCCCGGCCTCGCCTTCGTCGGCTCTTTCGTCCGTCCCCTCGTCCTCGGCTGCTCCTCCCTCGTCGGTGCCTTCTGCTTCGGCTTCCGTCTCGGCTCCCGCCACCCCCGTGTGCTCCAATTGTGAGGCCGAGGTCACTGCTGTGCCCGCCTGTGCCACTGATTGCATCAACTCTGCCGCCGTGACCGACGCCGGCTGCGTCTTTGGCGACTTCTCGTGCCAGTGCGACAATGCCGGCGTTATTCAGAACGCCGCCATCAACTGTGTTATCGGTGGCTGCGGCTTTGATACCGCCCTCCAGGTCCTGCCAGCTGTTTCGTCCGTCTGCGATTGTGTCTCGGCCAGCGGCTGTGGTGGTGCTTCTGCCTCCCCCTCGGGCTCGTCGTCGGTCCCTGCCTCCGTCTCTGCCTCCGCTTCTGCCTCTGCCAGCGCCTCCGCTTCCGCTTCTGCCTCTGCCTCTGAGTCCTGCTCTGAGGAGGCTTCGTCGTCGGTTGCTGCCTCTTCCTCCGCCGAGGCCGGCTCGTCGTCTGCCCAGGCCTCGTCCTCTGCTGAGGCCGGTTCCTCCTCGGCCCAGGCTTCGGCCTCTGCCTCCATCTCGGCCCCTCCCACTCCTGTCTGCAGCAACTGTGAGGCCGAGGTCACTGCCGTCCCTGCTTGCGCTACGGACTGCATCAACTCTGCCGCTGTTACAAATGCCGGTTGCGCTTTCGGCGATTTCTCATGCCAGTGTGCCAACGCCGGTGTTATCCAGAACGCCGCCATCAACTGTGTTGTCGGTGGCTGCGGCTTTGATACCGCCCTCCAGGTCCTCCCTGCCGTCTCGTCGGTGTGCGACTGCGTGTCGGCCAGCGGCTGCGGTGGTGCTTCTGCCTCCCCTTCGGGCTCGTCGTCGGTCCCTGCCTCCGTCTCTGCCTCTGCCAGCGCCTCCGCCAGCGCCTCCGCTTCGCCCAGCGTTTCAGCTTCGGTTGCTTCTTCCTCTGCCCCTATCTCGAACTCTGGCTCTCCCTCGGCCTCCGTCTCGGCTACCCCCGTCTGCACCAACTGCGCCGCTGAGATCACTGCCGTCCCTGCTTGCGCTACGGACTGCATCAACTCTGCCGCCGTCACCGACGCTGGTTGCGTTTTTGGCGATTTCTCCTGCCAGTGCGCCAACGCTGGTGTTATCCAGAACGCTGCCATCAACTGCGTTGTTGGCGGTTGCGGCTTTGATACCGCCCTCCAGGTCCTCCCTGCCGTCTCGTCGGTGTGCGACTGCGTGTCGGCTAGCGGCTGCGGCGGCCCCTCGGCCTCTGGCTCGCCGTCGTCGGTTCCCTCGTCGGTCCCCGCCTCCAACTCGGCTTCGGCCTCTGCCTCTGCTTCGGCCAGCGCTTCGCCCTCTGGCAGCGTCGTCCCCAGCGGCCCTTGCACGCCTTGCGCTCCCCAGATCTCGGCCGTGCCGACCTGCGCCACTGCCTGCATTGAGTCCGCCGCTGTGACGAACGCTGGCTGTGTTGCTGGTGACTACAACTGCCAGTGCGCCAATGCCGGTCCCATCCAGAACGCTGCCGTCAACTGCGTTCTCGGTGACTGCGGCTTTGCTGTCGGTCTGGATGTGCTCTCCAGCGTCAGCGCTGTGTGCAACTGCGTCTCGACCAGCGGCTGCGGTGGCCCTACCGGCTCTGCCTCGGGCTCTGGCTCGCAGCCCTCGTCGACCCCTGCGTCGGTCTCGGCTTCTGCCTCTGCCTCCGCCTCGGCCAGCGCCTCGGTCCCTACTGGCCCTTGCACTCCCTGCGCCGCCCAGATCTCGGCTGTGCCCACGTGCGCCACCGCTTGCATCGAGTCTGCTGCTGTCACAAACGCCGGCTGTGTTGCTGGTGACTACAACTGCCAGTGCGCCAATGCCGGTCCCATCCAGAACGCCGC
Source organism: Sporothrix humicola (assembly GCA_021396245.1). Lineage (NCBI taxonomy): Eukaryota > Fungi > Ascomycota > Sordariomycetes > Ophiostomatales > Ophiostomataceae > Sporothrix > Sporothrix humicola. Next base: position 27,790 of record WNYE01000064.1, on the reverse strand, counting down.
CGTCAACTGTGTCGTTGGCGGTTGCGGCATCGCCGTCGGTCTGGACGTCCTGGCCAAGGTCAGCTCTGTCTGCAACTGCGTGTCTGCCAGCGGCTGCGGTGGCCCCACCGGCTCCGCCTCGGGCTCTGGCTCGCAGCCCTCGTCGACTCCTGCTTCCGTCTCGGCCTCGGCCTCGGCCGTTCCCTCGTCGGGCTACACCACCTCGACCATCTACTCCACCACGACGTCCACGATCCTGTCGTGCGCGCCCACCGTCACTGACTGCCCTGTCGGCCACGTGACCACCATCACCTACTCGGTGACCACCACCGTCTGCCCCATCTCTGAGTCCCCTGCCCCCACTGGCGGCTCGGGTGGCTCTGGCAGCGGTTCGGGCTCTGGCTCCGGCTCGGGCTCGGGCAGCGGCTCTGGATCTGGCAGCGGCTCCGGCAGCGGTTCCGGCTCCGGCTCTGGCTCCGGCTCCGGCTCCGGCTCTGGCTCTGGCTCTGGCTCTGGTTCCGGCTCTGGCTCTGGCTCTGGCTCTGGCTCTGGCTCTGGCTCGGGCTCGGGCTCTGGCTCTGGCTCTGGCTCGGGCTCGGGCTCGGGCTCGGGCTCGGGCTCGGGCTCGGGCTCTGGCTCTGGCTCTGGCTCTGGCAGCTGCAGCGGCAGTGACTGCGGTTCGGGCAGCGGCTCCAACAACGGCACCTCTGGTGGCGACACTGGCAACAACAACGGTACCTCGGGCGGGTCGGCTACCACTTCGTACGCCACCAACCCCACGACCGTTGTCACTGCTGCCGCCAGCCGTGGCTCGCTCGCCGTTGTCAGCGTCTTCTTCGGCACCCTGCTGGCTGCCATCATGCTGTAAAGTAGTCGCTGGTTTTGATGGACATGATGAACATGATCTTTGGGTGTTAGTCGGCTTTCTTTCCTGGCCTTTTTTCTTTTCTCATACTTTCTATACATACCTTTTTTCTTTATCCTTAATTTAATCCATAATAGATGCGTGTTCATCACTGAATACTCAGCCCGTGAATTCCTGTCTTGACAATGTCTGCCGTATGTTTGATGGATGTCACAACGACTCGTAGAATACGACGTATATCGAGATGTAAAAGCTTGATATGTCGTATCAGCGTGCACGTGTCGGGAGAGCTATCAGCCCTGCCATCTCGTGCCGCAAACGCGTGGCAGTCGCGTGTTCGTCCGATCGTTTTGGCATGTTGAAACTCAGTAAGTAATGGGCTGAAAACCGTGGGCGTCGAAAGCGATGGTTGACGATGTCAGGGAAGGGTTAAACTGTACTTGGAGTTGCGCGGCATGAAAAACACAGAGAGATAAAAACGAAAGGGGAGAGAAGGCAGGTACGACGTAATACTACAGCTTTGGTGGGGAAAGAGCTACCGATAGTCCAGCGGACTGTGCTATTTAGTGTTAGTAGTGATCCAAAATTTTCAACTAGCAAGCAATAAGCAAGCAAAAGGCAAGATGGCGGAGTGGTTAACGCGCGGGCCTGCTAAGCCCGTTCCTTCGGGAGCGAGGGTTCGAATCCCTTTCTTGTCGATTTTCTTTTTGGTTTTTTTTTGTTGTCAATTTTTTTCTGGCTCAACTTTTACAGAGCACACAACCCTTTCACATTCAACTTGACCTTCATTTTTGTCTCTAGATTTTTAATTATATGTTATATTGTGCTCTCATTTTATTTTCTGTTGACCAAGGTGTGAATCCCTTCTGTTTTCTTTTTTTCAATAAATAAACTTACCTTTTGATTTTCAGTTTGAATTCTAATTTATATTATTATCATAATAAAAAAAAAAAAGAAAAAACCACAAAACCAATATTACTTACTATAATTTTATCGTCAGTATTCCATTTGTTTTCGTCCGATGTCTCTCAGATCCTTCCACCATCAGCCTTGTGTAAGTGCCCAGTTATTTACAATGAATTTGCCTCGCAGGAATAGGTTGTTGGCTCTCGTCTCATTGACAACATCGCCTCTTTGTCCTCATACGGTCTCCGCCGTATTCCATACGCCTTCAATCTCCACATTTGCCATCTTCCGCTAGCTGTCATCTCTCACATTTTCCATTCATCGACTGCATCGTCATTTCTTCACGCCTTTCCCTTCATTGTCAGATCTATTGGCCATCGCACCAGTTCCTAATTGGGAAACAAAAGCAAGCATGAGCATTGCTCTAGAAGTAAAAAAAGAACGACGCCAGGAAGTGGAAATATCCGTGGGGCTGTGGTTCGGTCGTCAGAAGTCAAAAAAAGGAAAAGGGGGCTGTGCCTGGAAGAGTGGACTCGGTGGGCTAGCTGCTGAGAGGCAGGAACAGGGCTGGATACAGAATGGCCACGGGCAGGAGGCGTTGCCGTCCAACGGTGGAGGCAATACGAGTGCCGTGAAAGGGATAAAGTGCTGAATTAAGGGCGCTAGTAGCTAAGTTTGCTTCAATACGGGCATGCTCGTCATAGCATTCTCGTGGTGCCCCCCATTTTGGTCTTGGAGATAGGGCGGGACGGCGGCGGCAAGCTCGCAAGCAAGGAAGGAACGATGCAGGTACGAAAAAAGGGGCAAAATAGAGATGGAGAGAGGACCGGACAGACCGTGAAAAGTGAAGGGTGAGGCACGACGCACGACGTAATTACCTTGCAATTGACGGAAGACGGAAAGGGGCGGCAGAAAGCGAGTCGCAGAACGGCCAGCCGAGAGGCAACAAAACATGCGGCAATGTCGATCGCCCCGAAGGCGGCCCTTTTGGCATTTCCAGTCTCACTGAACGACCCTCTCGCGATAGTGAATGCCAATTAAACGATATTTTGTCCATTGTGAATGGCTCCTTCCTCTCCTCCCCCTTTCCTTTCATTGTCCGTCGGCAACAGCAGCCACTCGCTCCTGCCTCGCCTGTCAGGCGCCATTGTCAAAGCACTGGACGGCCACACGCTAGAGGAACCCTAAGTAAAGTGCGCGAAGAAAAAGAAACGCCGGCGCGGTCGCCGCATTACACAGGAATGCTCGCAAACAAAAGACACATATCAAAAGGACTGTGGGCTAGCAAGATCTAAAAAGATCTAAAAACAGAGCACGGAGCCACAAATGCCTCCCAAAACACCACTAGCGTCGGTGCTGCGCTCTTGGTAGCCTGTAGCAACAAGGGTAAAACTAGAAACTAGGTTCCCGATGGACCCTGTGCAGTTCTGACGCAAGAATGGAGAAATGCGGCCACCTGGACAGAAGGGTTCAGATGTCCGGATGTTCAGATGCTCGATGTTGGGACGGGCATTGAATGCTCAAAGTTGTGATGGGCACCCAGGATGAAGGATGAGGATGGCCCCGTTATCATTGATGATGCACGGCGATGCACGGCACAGGGCTTCGCAGGGCTTCATCTCACCGCATGCTGGTGCAGTAGTCAGGATAGTGCGCCTGATTGGCCGGCACGGTGTGCTGGTCTGGCCAGACCATCGCCCAAAACAGCAGTCATAGGCTGAGAGCCCATAGGCTGAGGATCGCTGAGGCTGTTAGCACGTGGGGACAAGCCTTCCCCTTTGAGATACTGCACCTGTGTTTTGGGTTGAGGGTTTTGGACGCATCCTTCCTTCTTCACCATATCTGCACCTTCTTCCATCGTGCATCGCACAGAGTAATACACCGCATCTTGGCATCGCTTGCGTAAGTTTACACCGTCTGTTGGCTCTTTCCCTCTTGCTTGTTTTGCGTGTTGGAGCTCTTTGTCTTCTGCCTCCCTCGGCGCTCTTGAGTATCCCTTTCCCACAAGTGCTTTGTTGGCTGGCGATGGGTTTTGTCGGTCTGGGCTTTGTTGTGTTTGCTCTGTTGGTGATTGCCAGCCCCCTCGCACGGAGTACCGTACGTGTGTGTACAGCCAGGATGCGCCCCTGGGTCCCTGAGATGCTTGCCGGAGCACATCGAGCTCTTCGTATTACGATAACTCCGCTCCTGCTGTTTATTCTGTGATACTCCGTGATACTGCGCTCCGGCCACTCGCTCCTTCCGTGCCAGAGTGCAGAACCACCATCGTACACATACGTACTCAAATATATTCAAATATAAAATATACACAAACTTTGGCAGTCCGGTGATAACCCAGTCGCCGCTTCCCGTGTTCTGTCCTTTTCGCTATGGGAGGCGGCGTTTCGCCTCCACAGCTGCCGCTCGCCGCGCACCACTGGCCAATGCCCAGCTTCCACCACACACTGTGTCCACCCCTCTCTCACCCACCTCTCACCCCTCCTCTTCCTTCCCCTGAACCTAGCTCCCCACCAGTGCTCACCACCACCACCGCCGCCTCCAAAACCCAGCCAAGGCTGTTTTCTGCCCTGCTCATGAACCTTGTTTCTCTTGTTTTTGCTGACCGTTGCTGTTGTGTTTTTTTTTTTAGCTCTCAAACACCAAACACGGATTCCCCATTGAAGTGCCTCCACCTTTCGTTCCCTTCCTTCCCTCTTTTCCATAAATCCTCGTCTGCTCCTGCCCTCTTTTTCCTTGTCCCGTATCCCGCTCTTTCTAGCCCGTATTCTCTGTCCTTGCTTCCTTCATCCCGTTCTCACTTTCCTACTTAAGCTTGCGCCGTCGCTTCATCGCTCTTTCCATTCTCAGAAGCTCTCTCTCCCCTATTTATCCCATCCTCTCTTTCCCAATTTCAACTCCGGGCCCCGGCAGTCGTTTTCTCACCCACTTTCAGCCTCGCCCACCTTCTCTTCCCCTCACCGTTTCTCACAACCTCACAAACATCACAACCTCGCCGGCAAAATGTGGTATGTAACGCTCCTGCACCTGCCTCCTGCTCACCGCTTCTGTGCAGCATCACACGAGAAATCAAAATCAGCTCGCTAACAGGCTTCTTTTTCATAGTGGCATTTTCGGCTACGTCAACTACCTGGTGGAGAAGGACCGGAAGTTCATCCTCGACACACTGGTGAACGGTAAGCTCTCACTTGCGTCTGCCAGACATTGCTTTCTTTTTCTGCGATCCTATTCTTCTGCATGTCTCGCAAGGCTGTCACGAACTCGAGCTAACTCATAACTTTTCCCCCTCCTTTTAGGTCTGTCTCGGTTGGAATACCGCGGCTATGACTCGGCCGGTCTCGCCGTTGATGGCGACAAGAAGAACGAGGTGTTCGCCTTCAAGGAGGTTGGCAAGGTCGCCAAGCTCCGTGAGCTGATCGACGAGGCTCACGTTGACCAGACCAAGATCTTCGACTCGCACTGCGGTATTGCACACACCCGCTGGGCTACTCACGGCACGCCATCCCGCCTGAACTGCCACCCTCACCGGTCCGACCCCACGTGGGAGTTCTCCATCGTCCACAACGGTATCATCACCAACTACAAGGAGCTTAAGACGCTCCTCGAGAGCAAGGGCTTCAAGTTCGAGACCGAGACCGACACGGAGTGCATTGCCAAGCTGGCCAAGTACATCTACGACCAGCACCCCAACCTGGCCTTCACCGACCTGGCCAAGGCCGTCATCTGCGAGCTTGAGGGCGCCTACGGTCTGCTGATCAAGTCCGTCCACTACCCCCACGAGGTTATTGCTGCCCGCAAGGGTTCGCCCCTCGTTATTGGTGTCAAGACCCAGAAGCGCATGAAGGTCGACTTTGTCGATGTTGAGTACGCCGATGACAACAACCCGCTGCCGGCCGAGACCGCCTCGCAGAACGTTGCCCTCAAGAAGGCCGGTGTTTCGGGCAGCAGCCTGCTGTCGCCTGACTCGGCTGCCGGCGGCCTGGCTGCCCCCGACAAGTCGCTGCTGCACCGTTCGCAGTCGCGCGCTTTCATGACCGACGACGGCATGCCCATGCCCACCGAGTTCTTCCTGTCGTCCGACCCGTCTGCCATCATTGAGCACACCAAGAAGGTCATGTACCTTGAGGATGACGACATTGCCCACATCCACGAGGGCTCGCTCAACATCCACCGCCTGAAGAAGGCCGACGGCAGCTCCAACGTCCGCACCATCCAGACCCTGGAGCTTGAGCTGCAGGAGATCATGAAGGGCAAGTTCGACCACTTCATGCAGAAGGAGATTTTCGAGCAGCCCGAGTCCGTCGTCAACACCATGCGTGGTCGTTTGGACATTGAGAACAAGAAGGTCACCCTCGGTGGTCTGCGGTCGTACATTTCGACCATCCGCCGCTGCCGCCGCATTATCTTCATTGCCTGCGGTACCTCGTATCACAGCTGCATGGCTGTCCGTGGTGCTTTCGAGGAGCTCGCTGAGATCCCGATTGCCGTCGAGCTGGCCTCCGATTTCCTCGATCGCCAGGCACCTGTCTTCCGTGACGACACCTGCGTGTTCGTCTCCCAGTCGGGTGAGACCGCCGACTCGCTGCTGGCCCTCCGCTACTGCTTGGAGCGCGGTGCCCTGACCGTCGGTATCGTCAACGTGGTCGGTTCGTCCATCTCGCTGCTGACCCACTGCGGTGTCCACGTCAACGCCGGCCCTGAGATCGGTGTCGCCTCCACCAAGGCCTACACTTCGCAGTTCATTGCCATGATCATGTTCGCTCTGTCCCTGAGCGAGGACCGCGCCAGCAAGCAGCAGCGCCGCGAGGAGATTATCGAGGGTCTGGCCAACATCTCAGGCCAGATCAAGTCGGTGCTGCTCCAGAACGAGGCCATCAAGGACATGTGCGAGCAGAAGTTCAAGAATCAGAAGTCGCTGCTGCTGCTCGGCCGTGGCTCGCAGTTCAGCACCGCGCTCGAGGGTGCCCTCAAGATCAAGGAAATCTCGTACCTGCACTGCGAGGCTGTCATGTCTGGCGAGCTGAAGCACGGTGTGCTGGCGCTGGTTGACGAGAACCTGCCCATCATCATGATCCTGACCCGTGACGACCTCTTCAAGAAGTCGCTCAACGCCTACCAGCAGGGTATGTATACTCACCTCTCATTTCCATTTTCCGACTGCACTGTACCAATAACTAACATTATCCAGTCATTGCTCGTGGCGGCAAGCCGATTGTTATCTGCAACTCGGAGGACGTCGAGTTCAAGGCCGCCCAGGCTGAGAAGATCGAGATCCCCAAGACCGTTGACGTCCTGCAGGGTATCCTCAACGTCATCCCTCTGCAGCTGATTGCTTACTGGCTGGCTGTTCTTGAGGGCCTGAACGTTGACTTCCCTCGCAACCTGGCCAAGTCGGTGACGGTGGAGTAAGATCTAAATCGGAAATGAAACCCCGAAAAAGAAAAATAAAGGGAGCGGCGGGATGATACCATATTATACTAAGGAGTTGGATTTTTAACTGTTTTTGTTTGGAATATTTTCCACAGAACAAAGATTTAATTACATCAGGGAAGCCCTCTTTTGGATAAACGAGAGGGCGAGACCGTTGGCTTATATAGCAAGCGTCTTTTGAAGGATCACGGAAGCAAAGTCAAGCGATGTACGACGTAGAGATAAAGCGGTCTGGATATGACATGATTTTACTTTGTTTAGCTGGTTCTCGGTTTTTGATGTTATTCTTCTTTATCTAGCTCTTGGTTATCTATTGATTCACGTTTAAGCACTCCGCTGTCCATATTTGATCACGAGATATATCACTTTGCAGGATATACTGTTAAACGCATTTGTGATAAAGTAACATTAATTCGGCTAGTTGTACATGACTTGTTTGGTTCTCTCATAATGCTAATGGTTCTCTGCATCGTACCATACTGCTCCTGAACCCCCTCCCATTCGGCTTAGGCGTTCCTCCGTGGTGCTATGCGTATCTAACCCAGACCGCTAAAGTATGTCAGGCCGCCTCTGCGAGGGGGGCTCTCAGATCTGAGGGTAACGCTGCTGGCACGACTATTGAGGTCGTCGATGTCCACATTTTCAAAGTCCTGCTCCTGCCCCTGTCTCTCGTTCTTGTCTTCTGCGGTATCCTAAACCGTCTGGGTGCCGTAACCGCGGATGCGCTCTGCAAATGCCCAGCTCTGCCTCTCCAGCTTCTCGTTCGTCGACACGGTGACGCCCTCCTTGGTCACAATCGCCAGGCTGTATGTGTCCAAGCTGCGCGCGTCGCGGTAGTACAGCACCTTCATGCACTCCTTGATGACCTCAATGGCCTGCTCCTGCGTCAGCTGTGCTACCTGCTCCTCCGTCTCGGCCACCCGCCGCATAATGGGCTGTGCCAGCGCCGCGCCGTAGCCCGTGGCCAGGCTGGGTGCTGCGTAGGTGGTGCCGCGCAGGTCCACGCATGCCAAGAACACGTCGTCGTTGTTGTCGAAGCCGGCCACCAGGACCTGGTTCCACAGAGGGTCAAACTTGTTGCGGCGTCCGTAGAACAGCTTGCCGAGGTAGGTGTGGAGGTTGGCGGCGTTGAGGCCATTGTTCTTTTGCTGCTCCTGATCGTCATCTTCTGCGGACTCGGCCTGCTCGTCGCCCTCGTGGCTGTACGACTCCTGGATCTCCAAGTTGTTCAGGTGCCGGTCGAGGAACTGCATGTCGGAAACGTCGCCGCTGAAGCCGACGACGGCCTGCTTGCCGAATTTGCGGAGGCGGAGGGTGTCCGTGAAGCGAGCGAGAGAGCCATACGAGGCCAGGTTGTCGGCTGCCATGACAACACCGCCCTTGAACTTGAGGGCAATGACGGATGTGCCGGTGACGATGGGTGCTTGTGTTGCCTGCTTGGGGCCGTTGCTGGTCAGGTAGGAGGCATCGTAGGCGCCGTAAACATCATCGCGGGGCTGTCAGAGAAGGGAAGTAGAATGTCAGTACTCGCAATGCTCAATGAGGCTCGAATCAATAGGGAATGCTTATCAACATACACGACCCCAAGCTTGCGGTGTGTGATCCATAGTGTGCTTGTTTGGAGGGGAATTGAAGGTGGTGGAGGGGTGGCTGAATCGAAGATGCGATAGATAAGAGGCGTTGTGTGGATGTGGGATGCAATGGATGAGTCGTGTTGTCAAAATTGAGTCGCTGGGTTCGTGATGGTTGGATGGTCGTTTCAAAGCTGCACGCTCTCAGGCAGGTACGGATTGGATGGCGTAGCTCACTACCACAGCTTCGCGTCCCAGCTGTTGCCTCTTTTCTTAGGAGGTGTTTTCTGCCTGAGGCAGGAATTAGTGGTGGTAGCTTCAAGGCTGGCGTTGTATTTGGTAGCTTTGATTATGTAATAATCACGTGAGGCTAGTCGTCACGTCTTTTCATAACCGCGACTCTCACTCAAAACACTTCATGACTTACACGACTTGTCAAGCATTACATTTTATAAAAAATTGCTCGACTTTTTAGCCAAAATGGCTGGCCTCGTTGGGTACGACAGCAGTGACGACGATAGTGACGGTCGTGAAGAGCCGCAAGTTCAGACACCGGTATGTACTCACAAGCTTCACCACAAAGCTCATAATGCTATCTCTTTGATATTCACTTCTGTGCTACGTACGCGTCAATATATGCTAACTTTGTGTTTACGTTTCAGCCGAAAGGCAAAGAAATCGCCCAAAATCCCTCAAACGGGGCAGAACCTGCAAAAGGTGAGTTTCTATATTTTTGTCTGCTCTGGGGGCATCGCAAGTAGCTAACCAGCCTTAGGTGAAGAAAAGCCACGACCAATAGTGGTGGACAGTGAGGATCGGACAGAGACACCCACAGATCGTCCAAGGATAGAGGATCCGATACCTACAGCTGCCGACAGCAGGCCAGCAGCTTCGGAGTCACCATCAGAATCGGCACAAGAGCCAGCACAAGGCCCGGCTTTAGGGCCGGCTCTTGGACCAACCCCGGGCCCAGCACCTGCAGGGGATGTTTTCGGCCCAAGCCGGCCACCAGCGGATAGTACTGCAGCAACATTCGAAGACGACGATGAAATGGACGGCTACAGCGCAAATGGCGACTCAAACGAGCCTCCACTGTCGCCCTATTCGGCTGAGCGAGCTGCCGTCCGCCAGTTGACGATGCCCAGCGTGCCTGATTTTGATATCCCAGGCAGCCCGGATCCGGACGCGGCGGCAACTTCAGCGGCAGCCCTCGCAGCACTCAACAAAAAGTTTGCGACTTTCCTTGAGCTCAAGCAAAAGAAAGACACGCATTTCAACGCACGGCTGGCCCAGTCGGACGCCATGAAAAACCCAGCACTCATGGACAAGCTGATGGCGTTTGTGGGCATGCCGGCCAACGCATGGGGCGGCACCGATCTTGATGCCGTAGATGAGGAAGGCGGAGGCAGCAGCAGCTTCAAGGGCAAGCAGAAGGCAGATAAACCGGTGGACACGGCCCTGGTCTCTGCCCAGTATGCCACAACTCTTCCACTCGACCTGTGGGATCCGGCGGCGTTTCCTCCAGAGGCATATCGGAGATCATTGCGCCGTTTGCAAGAAGAAGCAGCAAAGCAACGGGCCCGAGCCCCTGGCGAGCGAGTGGAGTTTGTATCTTCCACCGCCGCATCGACGTCATCGACACCTGGAATCGGAATTGGAGCTCATGATGGGAGTGAAAAGACCAGTCGTTCCGGAACACCAGCAACAGGAAAGCGCAAGTCAAGATTTGACTAACATATCTAGGCAAAGCGAGAATTTATGAGTTCTTGGAGTTACGAAAAATACGGCGTGGTTTTCTCTTGATTTTTATTTTATTTCAACATGGCGATTGCATTTATTCATTTCTCCAATATACCAGACCAACATTTCACATATTTATGCCACAAAGCCACGCCTTTTAACAGCAATGCTTACTTCACCGTGCCTTGTATATTTCTAGTAATCACAATGTAGGTACGTTGTACGTCTTGGCATGACCCCTTGAATAATTACACCGCCATCTCTTACCACCACAAGGTGTGAAGTGCAGAATGGGTTCAATACAGCGAATGACGAGATTCTCCGAGAGCGGAGAACTTCACCTTTCTGGGAAGGCATGTCTGGCCCACTTTGCTCACCTTGTGGCCATGATTTTGTTACTAACAGGTAGAGCAGAGGCTATCTGAATTTGTCCGGAAGGAAAAATGGAATATGCAGGTAGATCACGGGCTTTTTCATCCATCAATTGTGCGTCTTGAAGATAAATATTGGAGGCGGAATAAATTGCTGAAATGGAAGAAACAGTGGCTTTTTTTAGTTGCGTATTGGCGTCACTTGACTTTGGGTTCTAGGCCAGTGTGCTATTTCCACGCCGGAAAATTTTACTGCATTCGGAGCACGCTTCTGGAGTGGGATCGAACATGATTTTAAGGACGGCAAGAGCGATGGAGGGCACACTGTCAGGAGCACGATAAAACGTGGAGAATGAAGGGAATCAGAAATGAATTGGGAAAGAACGATGAGATGAGAAAATGAAAATGAAGGGCAGGTACGAAAATAAAAATGCAAGAGCGGCAAACTGACGGTGAGAATCCCGACACAGAAAGAGCTCTGGCCGACAACTACGTTTCGGACAAATTGCTGCCGAGAAGGCAGGTCGACGCGGCATCTTCAGGCGGGAAGGCGGATGAGGAAGGCGGAAGAGGACGAGAGTGGGCTTCAGTGGATTTCTGGGCCCATTTTGAAGCTTCATCCCCCCAATCGCACGCATGGCATTCCCCGCAAAAGCAGGTCAAGTGAGCCAAGTGCCTCCAAACGCGCCAATGGACCAGACTCTTTTTGTTGTGCAATGCGATCATCGGCAATATGTCTCCAGGAAAACGAAAACTATGTAGAATTCCCGGTCGGTCATTGCACCGTCTCCCGGTTCCTGGGTCGTAGTTTAGCAGGCGGAGGTGCTGTCGGTTCGGTCTGCATTTCGTTCCTGCCGTCCTCTTTCGTCTTTCTCGTCGTAATCTTTTTTTTCTTCTGTGCTTCTCCTTTGCTCCTTCTCTATTCGCGTCTCACTCTGCTCAGTCCGGTTTTGTGCTGTCTCCTTTTCGTACTGTGGTCGTTCCTTCCTGGCCGTTTTATCTTTCGCCCTCACAATCGCTCTTTCTTAAACAGCGACAGCTACGATTTCCACGAATCTCGTTGCGCCCATTTCCCCTCGTTTTCCCACCTCTGTTTCGCCGTCTTCCTCTCCCTCTCTTTCTTCGTCTCCGACCTCTATGATCCCTTCACCGTCCGATTTTGGAAACACACGACCCTGTCCATCCGGTATGGCTAAGATTTACGACGCTGAGGAAGGTGAGCTTTTGTTGGCGGTCTGTTGCATCCGAGATCCATGAACGACAGCCTCGTTTATTTTTCCCAGACTTTTCAGCCTCGCACAGATTGCTAACGTGTATTTCCCTCCCTGCTCAGTGGCCAAGCACACGTCTGCAGACAGCTGCTGGGTCATCCTCTACGGCAATGTGTACGACGTGACCGAGTTCCTGCCATCGCACCCCGGCGGCTCGCGCATTATTCTGCAGCTGGCCGGCAAGGACTGCACAGAAGACTTCGATCCCATCCACCCGCCCGGTACGCTGGACGAGCTTAGCCCCGATGCCCTGCTCGGCAAGGTCGACGAGGCGAGCCTAAAGCGGCTCGAGGAGAAGGCCGCGGCGGCGGCAGCACAGAGCTCCGGCGGCGGCAGCTCAAGCAGTAGCGGTGGAGGTGCTGGCAATGGCAACGGCGGTGACGACGACAGCAACAAGAAATACGAGGCACCGCCAATGGAGTTCTTGCTCAACATGGACGAGATCGAGGCGGTGGCCACCAAGCTCGTGCCCAAGAAGGCTTGGTCCTACTACTACTCGGCCGGCGACGACCTCATGTCCAAGAAGCTCAACAACACCGTCTTCCGCCAGATCCTGCTGCGGCCGCGCGTCTTCGTCGACTGCACCTCGTGCGACATCTCCACCACCCTGCTCGGCCACAAGGTCGGCCTCCCGCTCTACGTCTCGCCCGCCGCTATGGCACGTCTTGCGCACCCGGATGGCGAGGCTGGCATTGCCAAGGGCATCAGCAGTTTCGGCGGCATGCAAATTGTGTCGCACAACGCCAGCATGACCATTGAGCAGATCGTGGCGGACGCCGTCGAGGGCCAGATCTTTGGCTGGCAGATCTATGTTCAGAACGACCGCAAGAAGAGCGAGGCCATGCTGAAGCGCGTGCAGAAGCTCGACAAGTTCTACAAGTTTATCGTTCTGACGCTCGATGCGCCCGTGCCGGGCAAGCGCGAGGACGACGAGCGCCAGCAGTTTGGTTCGGCAGCCAGCTTTGCCGCGGCGAACCAGGACGCAGCCGCAGGCAAGCCGGGCGGCGGCGGTATCGGCCAGCAGATGTTCTGGGGCACAGCGGCCGACCTCACATGGCACACGACGCTGCCGTGGCTGGCCAAGAACACCACACTGCCGATCGTACTCAAGGGTATTCAGACGCACGAGGATGCCTTCCTGGCGGCTCAGTATGCCGCTCAGTACCCGGGTACCGTCAAGGCCATCATCCTGTCGAACCACGGTGGCCGCGCTCTCGACACGGCGCCGCCAGCAATGCACACCCTGCTGGAGATCCGCAAGTACTGCCCCGAGGTCTTTGACCACATCGAGGTGTGGATTGACGGCGGTGTCAAGCGCGGCACGGACGTCGTCAAGGCACTCTGCCTGGGTGCCAAGGCCGTCGGTGTTGGCCGAGCGGCGCTGTGGGCTCTCGGTGCCGGCGGCTGGCGCGGTGTTGAGCGGACCTTCCAGAGTATGTCTTCCTCCCTAAAATCTAAGGCTTCTCAGGCCCCATTGGCGTCCCCTATTCCGTCTCTTCTGTTGGCCACTTACTAATATCCTTTTCTTCTTCTATAGTTTTCAACGACGAGATTGCGACATGCATGAAGCTCCTTGGAGCCAAGACAGTCAGCGACCTGAACCCACGACTGGTGAGTGGCCCCTTTGATGATGTGGACGACTTCATCGATTCGAAGTTTGCTTAGGTAGCCACACGTAAACAATGATGCTAACCCTTATGTTTTCTTCCTCCCTTCAACAGGTCAACACGCGTGCACTCGAACGGGACATCTTCGACGGTGGCTCTGGACTTGGAGAGATGATGATTCCTGTCAAGGCAAAGATCTAAACGAAGTCGCGATGCGCGGCTACCCTCGGTTGAAATATGCGTCGGTTTAACGCAGCCGCTCGCTGCCTTTTGCTTGCTGAAACAGCACAGCAGTCATCCAGCATAGCGAAGTCAACCAGATATCACCAGGCTGATAATACCTAGACACGACGGACCGTTACCATCGGCAGAGACGGTTTGAGGGGATCCACAACCAAGCGACTGCCCTCATTTAGCCACGATGAAGTCGAAAAGGGGGATTGTACAGGAAGAAGCAGAGCCGAGCAAAAGCGACTACAGTCGGTTGTTCTTCCCCGGCGCTTCTTTGGGCTTGTTTGATTTTTTCTTGATTAGATCTATTTTGGAAAGGGCCCTGGATATTGTGAATGCTAGGTCTTTTTGGTTATCTTTTTCTTGTTGTATTTCTTACATCTTGCATATTGCGTCTTTGCATCTGCATGTGCGTCTGCATGGATTGGTTTTTTATCTTTCTTTTTTATCTTCCGCTATTGACAAGTTTTATTTCTATCTTTATCTTGCTCCTTCGGCTCCTGTCTGCGTTGGCATCGGCATCTGGCTCCAATCGCATCCCTATCTTGAGCAAGTATCCCGTGCTAATGTTTCAGCCTCTTCGTGTTGTCCGCTTTTTGGCTCGTGGGTTACGACTTGCGTTTTGCGTTTTGCATTTTGCGTCTACCCTTTCAGTCCCTTGTCTTTCCTTGTGATCGTGGTCCTTACTCGATCATTCTCGGCCGATGCCGATTGGTGCCGCCTCTAGTCGTCGTTAGACGTCGTTGAATTCGAAGTCGATTGCCCGCGCATGTAATAATCATCACGGCCTTGCGCGTCTCGGATTGTCATCCACCCAGCTAACGTCTCAGCTTGGTTCGGCGCAGTGCCTCATATTTGTACCTTGACTTTGAATCTACCTCGAACTTCTGGAATAGGAAGTCGTCCGGATTTCAACATGGTTCAACATGGTTCTGGGCCTGTCGAGAGGACCCGTCCTCTGGATATTGCCTCTGTAAAACGGCCGAGTGCGACGTCTCAGGGCTGTCCTGTGAGATATTGTGAGACGGCTGGCGGCAGAGGGACACAACCGCCGTATTTACGGTATTTTACTGTGTACAGCACTGTTTCCTTCACCATGTTATTAGAATCGGCACATCGTGCTCATCGAAATCGTGGGCTTACGGCGACAGGCCTTCAATCCCCTGGACTTGGTCCTCCGAAGCCAGGCGAGCCAGGACCAGCCATGGCCTTTGGAAGGATTCGCAGAGGCCCGTCTCACCCCTGCCGTTAGGGACCACACATTTCAAGATTCCATGCAAGGGCCTCACAATCAGCAGCAAAGTTGCTGCAAAACTGCCAGGCCTGTGGAGCATCTTGAGCATCTTCAACTGTCTGAGGGTCACATCGGCCAGAAGCCTGGGCTGGGAGACTGGTCCGGGATGCACCCAGGATTCGCCTAGGATAGTGAGAATTGCAGGCACGATTGCTGGGCCCATGGTCAATCAGAATTAAAAACCGCAGACAAAAAAGCGAGCTACGGATTACGGGCGTTGAAAATGCGACATTCAAACATCGTCTCACGCACAGCAAAACATGCAGCACGCTCAGTGATTGGCATGTGCTTTTTACAGGGGCCCCAGTTCATCAATTATCCCCTGTGCGATGTTTCTTCTTGTGCCTCTCTCTTCCTTCCAATCCTCCCGCCGGTCGTCAGACTGCAACGCCAAACATCTTACAGCGCCCGCTGAGCGACTTTGGCTTGACACGATTCGATGTCGAAGAGGAACGTCATATGTCGTGGGCGTCGTGGGAATGGGTGTTATCGATGGCAATCGGGATATCCGCAACTACGCGGGATTTTTCGGTGCCCGGAGATCCTGATAAAGCCGCTGGATATCAAGAGTATCCCGGTTTTGATGTTTCGAGATATCGCCATGTCGAAGCATATCGATATATCTGCCACTCTCGCCTCTCCAAAATGGCGGCTGCACTGTCTGTCAAGGCGAAATGTGGATGAGCTGGATGCGACGGCGCATGGCTGTGTCCTGTGTCTCCCTCCACCTGATCAGAGAAATGGCACAAAATTAAGGTGAATTAACTGCGACGGCTCTCTCGATACTTGTCACTTGCTTCCTGGCAAGAGGTCGTTGTCTGTTTCTCCATCATTCCGTGCCATCCGAAAACAGACAGCTTCAGGAAGCTACCCCAATAACTGGATTTATGTCGAGGGGCGAAAGAGGCGAGTGTAGAACAATACTCCAAAAATTGACGCTCGTACAAAGTACCTCGAAAGGATAAAAAAAAGCAGAGAATTTTCTCTGCCGTTGAAAAATAACCTTTCGAGCCTCGCAACTCTCGTCAAAGCTCTCGGTATTTTGTTCGCTCGACGTTGACCCGTCCTTTTTTTATGGGGATCTTTAAGGGCCTGAGAGGGGCCTAGAGGGCCCCGAATGCCCCATAACGTGGGCGGAAGGCGAAAAAGTTAGTGTATCAAGTGCGCTACACGTAGTAAAATAGACGATATACAGCAAAATCGCCGTAGATTCCGTCCTCGTCCAACACATAGCGGAAAGTCTCTATCGAAAGAAAAAGAGTTGCTGTGTCGAGCTGTTCGCGGTACTGCTTTCTGCGATGCTAGCGTTTTCAGAGCGATCTTATCTTACACACGCACCCAAATGAACGACACAGAGATTAATACGCGCACTCGTGCATCTCTTGTCAATACCCCACCAGATGACCTCCTCTCCAGCCAATCAGAACCGAGTAATTGGAGTCGCCCACGCAAAGTCCAAACCCCAAATCTCCCAAATCTCCGACCCTAGATTGCGCTGTGGCGAGTCCTTCCAGTGCTGGACTCTCACTGGCTGCCCGCTAAAACCAGGCCTCCAGGTCCTCAATGCCCAAACTCCCTCAGGAATCAACAAGAGCCAGTGGCGGACGGCGCAGTTTTTCTTCTCCCTCCTGCCAATACATTCGCCCTCGAGTCGACATCCTGAATTTGCATTTTCCCCGGAGAGGCCAGTCAAAAGTAAAAGTCAAGTCCAGGCACTTGGTCGTATGGGGAAATAGAGTCCGCGTCGTCCTACCTCAAAGCCGGACTCGAGACGGACGAGTGCTTGTTGGTTTTTTTTGGGTTTTGGGTACAGGAAGGTACGGTCGAGTCACGGGTACTTGCTGGATCGAGGAACAAAGGACGTTGGTGGCCGCAGATGGAAAGAACCTAGAACCTCCCCAAGACATCACTGAGACATGCGTACTCACCACAGGTCGCATGCTTCTTGTCTCTCCTTCTGCTTTCAATCACTCTTTTCACACACACACTCTCTCTCCACCCCCCACAGAGGCCAAAAAGTGCCATTCGGCGCTTCTTATTTGCCACTGGGCCGCCAAGGAAGCATGTCCTGATTTTTTCTTTATTTTTTTCAGTCGCGTTTTTTGGTCGTCTCTTCCTGTGGCTGTTCTCGACCTCGTTACTCCGTAATGTCTCGCCTGCTCTTGCCTATTTGCTTTTTTTCTTCTTTCTCTTCTTCTTTGTCGTAACCGTCACACCTTTCTAAAGCTTAGCTGCCGGCAACAGCAAGGAACGGCAGTCGCGATGGTTCTACCGAGCTGAAATTTTCTGTCGCTGCGATTTCTTCAAAGTGCCAACAAAGAAAGAAGGATAGAACAAACCCAGGGAGGCGGGAGGCGAACAAGGCGGAAAGGAAAAGGAATAGGAAAAGCCAAGCGAAAAACACGTCGTAAATTGGATGTTTTGTTGTATTGGCTCGCCCTTGGGGGCCATCGTACTCCGTATTGTGGCTTTTGCTTCCTTTTTTTTTGTCCTTTCTTTGCATTTCCAATGTCTTCAATTTCTCTTCCAGTGGCTGCTACGTTCCTTTTCAACGGCGAACGCCGTAGGTCGCGCTGCACGTCTACGGCGTGGCTGCAGGGCGGTGAGGCGCGACTCCTCTGAGAAAAAGGGTGTGTCGTCGCCGAGAGACTTGGCAATATTCCAGCAAGACTATTGCGACGTTGGAAAAGGGAAAATGTCCAGTGTCCACTTGTGCAATTATGATGCAGGCACTGTCTGTGTGTGAACAGTGGACACCTGGAATGCATGTTATGCAGAGTGGTGAGGGGGGACGGGGGACCACAATTTTTTACTTCCGAATTGGGACCTGGCTTGCGGGTGCATTTTTTGGCACGTGAAAGTGAACAACATCATCGCATCGTCTCTGTGAAGCCAGCAGAGCCATATCAACCACAACATCGAGGTGTAAAGGCACAAAACATGGCTGGCCTAACAGAGACGATGGATTACATCTGTCAATTGACGTCTTGGCCTTTGCTCCGGATTTTCTCTCCGGATTCCTCCATGTTTTTGTTCCTCCGGATTTTCGTCTGCTCCATATTCCCCCATTCCCACTCTCCAGATTCCTCGGCTTTCCGCACCCCGCGGGGGAGGCTCAGAGATGATCAGAAATATAAAAATATAATTGGACAAAATAAACTGGGAACACCGAGGGCGACGAACTTGTTAGTATGGGGAAAACGAACGATTCCCTCAAGATGATAACAAGGAACAGGGCAGAGGGCCTCGCGGCCGGTCGGTGACGGCCCCATGGCTTGCGAGGGCAGGAACGGTCTTGCCTTTCGTCCCGGCAAAGGGACCGCCCACATGTGTACTGTGTACGTCTTATGTCTCGTGCATCGAGGCCTCTCTCTCCGGAGCAACTCTGGGGTAGAGAAAGTGAGATACGAGATTGGCAAAGCAATAATGGGAGAATAGGGAAAGGCGCAGGTCAGGAACTGGAGGAGGAATTGCGGAGAGTGGGGCCAGGAAATGCAAAGCAGAAAACGCACCCAAAACTCCAGATTAAAGACATCGATTTTGACATGTGAGCCCGGACAATGCGCCTATTGCGTCGTCAATATGACAGTAAAAAAGGGCACGGTCAGTGGAGAAACAGCCCAGCACCACCACCACCACGAAAGCACAGGCGCCCAGCCGCCCAGACGCCAGATGCCCAGACGCTCAGAGTGCTCTGGAATTGGAACCCCATGTTCCCTCATGCTGATGCCCATTGAGAAGCCATTTCCCCTCTTCATGCTGGCTCTGCCCGTCGTGATATTTTCATATTCCTCCGTATTTACCTTCACCTTGCGATCTGTACCTTGCACTACGACATTCTTGGACGGCGAGACGCACAGCTCGCCCCTTTTCCCCTTCGTTTTCCCCTCATCGCAGGGTCTTTTCCTGCATCGTAGGGTCGGATTATTATTTCTCGCGATGCAGCCTTCACAAGCTGCCTCGGACTTTGAGCCCAGTCCAAAATGAGGGGAAATGGGGCTGCAGGGAAGGGGAAAAGTGTATTTTCTATCTTTGCCTCGTGTTTGTGTCTGAGTGCGCCTCCTCCAAAGCTGCTGCATCTTCATCTGTTTTTAGCTTTATCGTCTTGAATTTTCTTGGTGACCGGGCATTTGCTTCCCGGCTCTTGGCTTGCAGGAAGCAGCAGCAAAGAACCAGCAAACTGGTGTCTGGCTGGGACAAGATGTTGGCGTCCTTTTGCGTCTCTTTTTAGCACTAGGCCATCGGCTAGCGTGCAGTAGGGTGTCTTTGGGAAGGAGGGGAGGGATGGCACGGGAAGAGAAAAAATGGAGGGCAAGAGACAGCACGATGGCGGAGGATTTCTGCTGTGCCTTTTTTTGGCCTGGCCTTCTGGTCTCTCGTCTTTGCAGCAAAACAGCAAATGCACATGCGACCACTCTGCCTCTCGACAGAACCGACAAACACACTCTTCTTCACCTGGTGCAACCTGAAATTTTAGGACCAGAGGACGGCCGCGCTACTGCAGGCCAAGTTTGTGACTTTGGACCGGGGTATTACGTACACTTCCTTCCCTGCTTCCCTCCTGTCCTCTCTTGTTGTCTCTTTCCCTCTTGTCGTCCTTGTCACCACACCCCTCCACACCCTTGTTCTGAACTGGGAAGGAGCTTTTGGCCTCCAATCTCAATTCTGCCAGTTTTTTTGCTCCTGGTGTTACTGGTGCTCGACTCGTCTCCTTCTTTTCTGCTTCTCTCCTTTCCAGGTCCCGCCTGGCGCCACTCCTATTGCGGGTCAGCGCTGTCGATCACCCTCTTTTTCTTCGTTTTCTTACTTTTTCTGCCCTCTCACAGGCCTCGCCAGTCGAACAGGCTCGACAGGCTCACCCAGTGGCCCCTGTTGCAGTTGTCAGAGAAAGAGGAAAAAAGAAAATAAAGGGTGATTGTCAAGGAGATTGAACGGGCAGAAACAACAGCATCCCCTCCAGCGTAAGATACTAAACGACGTATCAGAGACCCAAAAGATAACACAAGCGAGAACAAACTGCCGGTCGCGGACGTTGCTAGGACCTTTTGCTGTGGACTTTTGCTCCCTTTGCCTCCTGCGATCAACGTTTTTAGCATCGTGAAAGATAGGAGAAAGCTCTTGTCGGGCCGTGATGGCACGATAATGTTTTGCTGTTATTGCAAAAAAAAAAAAAAAAAAAAAAAAAAAAAAGTCCGCCGAAAACATGCGCTGCGAGAATCAACGAAAATGTCACTCTGCACAGACATACAGTGATACGGGTACTTCCCCAAAAGGGATCATAGAAAGGGTCCCTCAAAACTGAAAAGGTAAGAGCCCATCATCAGCATCAGAACCTTCACTGCGCCATCGTAGTATATGCATACGCGGGCGTGGGTGGCGGCCGTCTGCGCGACGAAGAAGGAGGGAAGGAGCGGGGCTGGCTGGTGTGGATTTAGCTAGGCCTGTGGCGTGTTTTTGTGGGATAGGGGCCATGGGACTCCGCACTGCGACGTCGCTGCTCGCTGTCGCCCACCGAAGCCAGAAACACCAATGTCCTTCCTGTCTCAATCAGAATCTTCAGACGACTTTTTACCTTTTTAGCTTGTGAAGCATAAAGCGCCATAACATCAGAAAACAATAAGCCTATTACCCAGTATTGCCCAGACTTCTGGGCCTATTGCAATGGAGCAATTGGAGCATTCTCGACTCTTTTTGTGGAACACTATGACTTTTGCCCTCTTTGCCATTGATTGAAATCGCACGACGGCGCAATAACTGCAAGGCGAATACGAAAGATCCCCTTTTTTGTATCTTAAATTTTTCTTTTTCCTTTCAGTCTTGTTTGCTTCGCTCGTTTCTTTTGCAGCGTCTTCTCCAAACTTTTTTTTTGTAGTGCATCGTCTGCCGTTCCCCGTCTCCCGCCTAGCAGGCCCTTTTTTGTTGTCCGTTCGTTTCTTTCCACTGGCCTAGCGCCAGATCCGGAAGTATGCCCGGCAGACCAACAGGGACCCATCGAGACCGTTCAGTTGATCTCGCCAGTTATTTTGGCAGTTGTCGGCAGGCGCGATGGGATTGTTTTACTGGTAATGGCAAGTGAAAGAACAGGCACAGATCACTGTTCAAGATTCCAATTCATGCATGTTTTCGTAGGTGGCTTGTTCTGGTCTGTGCAGCGGTC
Organism: Sporothrix humicola; assembly: GCA_021396245.1. NCBI lineage: Eukaryota > Fungi > Ascomycota > Sordariomycetes > Ophiostomatales > Ophiostomataceae > Sporothrix > Sporothrix humicola. Next base: position 6,371 of record WNYE01000064.1, on the reverse strand, counting down.
CAAGTCGTTCGCCTCTTTTGCCCTTTTCGCCCTTCTGACTTGTTGCTTTCTTGTTTGTGTGGCTTGCCCGCATGTCGTCTCTCGTCGGTTTTCCATTTGCTTTCACCCACTATCCTCTGCCTGCAATTTGGCTACCGCTTGGTAAGATGCTTGGCCCGCTGCAACCTGACACCCCCCTCTTGCCTTCTTTTGTCCTACCCGTCCCCTGGCTGCCTTTTTGGTGTGTTCCTCTCCCCTATTCGCCGCAGCCCATGTAAGTCGCTCCTCCCGTTTTGCCTTCACGTCTGCCCTTGATTCCTTCCTCTCCCTGCCATCTTGCGCCAGTACGAGATGAGTACGAGTTTGCGTGCGCCAATGTGCGCCAGCGCTTTCGAAGAGCGCCTTCCAAGAGTGCCCCAGATGTAAAAGCCCAACTAGGAAAGCATGTATAAGTACTCGTGTATCTTACCTGTGAGCATCTCAGGCCAAAGCAACGGAGTAGATACACCGCAATACTTCAAACTTGGTCTGGCCGATCTCTCCAAGAACATGGCAAATAGCTGGAAACAAGCGCGAGCCATGCACGCAGGCACGCGCAAGGTGGACAGGGTCTTGGATTGACACATGAAGAAAACGAACAACAAGCGTGTCGAAAACATGGGGCAAGGCAAATTTGTCGTGAGGGGAAACACCACGCGTGCCCAGAAGCAAGGAGGACGCAATAAAAAGAAAAAGAAAAACTGTGTTGGAAAACAGAAGAAAAGCTTGATCGTGGCGGGCTGTGCTGGGCAGCCCCGGGCCTAGACTGGGGGGCCTTGGGGTCTTGGCCTTGTTCGTTGTTTCGTTTTTGTCGTTCTTTTCGTTCTTTTGGTGCTTGTTCGCTGTTTCCTGTTATTTTTGCTTCTGATTGTCCTCTTTCTCTCCCTTTCCGTCGTGGCTGGTTTGCTCTTTCCCCATGCACAATGGGGAACAAGCGGTGCCGATCGCTCTGGCGTCTTTGCGCGGAAGCTGCACCGTTCGCTCTTGCCCCCTTTTCTTGACATCTGGAAGCAATATGCCCAGCTGCCCTCCCGTAAAGCATCAGACGGTCGCAGATACGCTGCCAATACCAAGAACCGTCCTGACTGCTCCACTGCCTCTCATTCCGTCACGCCAGACATTTCCCATGTGTCTGTGGAAAGGTTGCTGCTGGTCTCTCCGTTTTGGGCCAGGACCGCCGTCAACTCATGGCAAATGTCTCTCCATAGCCGGGACATTGAGCTCCACCGCCAATCTTCTGCGCAAGTGTGCCAGTTACTCAGTGTATTTCGCAGAGTATTTCTCATCGCAAGTCTGTATGTTGCGCTTCCTCGTGCCTCTTGCGCGCTCTTGCCTCCTCGCCTCCCAAGCCGTATTTTCCGTCTGGATCTTTCATATGCTTCGCGCGCTTAGAGTCGTCTTTTCTTTCTCTCCTGTTGGCTTGTAGCTGCTAGTTCGGCCTCCTTCTTGGCTCGTCTCCCGTGCACCTCCGCATTCTGCCTCTAGGCCGTTGCTTCCTTCCCAGCTTTCCCTTCACATCCGTCGTTCTTGCCTCCCCCCCCTCCTTGCTCGCTGATCCCCACCCTCGCACCTTCTCGCTCAAGAACTATTCCCTCTTTGGGTTCTTATACCGGACCCTCCCAGTTTCCCGCTGCTTCTCATTTCCCCATATCATACCTTACCCCGTAGCTTTCCCTCCTGTCGACTTTTTCTTTCTTCTTACTTTTCTTTCTTTTTCTTTTTCTTTTTCACACGCCTCTGACCCTCTCCCCAAAATTCCTTGTGGTCTACTCAGCACGGGCAGATTCTTTTTTTAAACCTTTTTTAAAAACCACCTTGCTCCGTTTCTTCTTCTTCTTCACTCTGCCCCGGATCTTGGATCTCTGTTTAATTTCCCTCCCCAGTCCCCTGTTTCTCTGTTTCCTATTTGGTCTTGACCCTTCCCACCCCAGTCTTCCAAATCTCACTCCCGTTCTTCCTTCTCTCTTCCTTTTCTTTTTTTTTCTTTTTAAGCTTCCAACCCGCCGGTCTTCACCCTGGTTTTCCTTTCTCACTCTCGCTTCCTCTCCTCTTTTCCCTTCCTTCACCAACTTCACCCGACAACAACATCACAACGTCAACATCTCCAACCATGTCGTCGTCGGAAGCCGCAGCCCAGATCTCCCCCAAGGAGGAGGTCAGCGCCGAGCAGATCGAGCGCGGCACACCGCGCACCAGCAAGAAGCACAAGGTCTTTGCTCATCTGCGCAAGTGGTGGTGGCTCTATGCCATCCTCGCCATCCTCGCCGTCGTCCTGGCGGTGATGCTCACCATCTTCGTCGGTGTCAAGAACATTGCCCAGAGCAAGATCAACGCCGCCGTGCTCGATGTCACTGGTATTTCTTGCCTCCAGACGGAGACCGACAACTTTGTTCTCTCCATCAACACCACGCTCAAGTCGGGCACCACCAAGGCCACCGTCGGTGCTTTCGAGGGCGTCATGTACCTCGAGGACGAGCCCAGCCACACTCCCTTTGTCACCATCCAGTTCCCCGAGACCCAGAACATGCCGTTCCAGACTGTCAACATCAGCCAGAAGGTCGCCATTCCCGATGTCGCTGCCCTGACCACCTTCAACGCCTGGCTGCTCAACAACGAGACCCTGCGTGTCACCGTCAAGGGCAACCCCACCGTCCACGTCCCCGGCATCAGCAAGGGCTACGGCGTCGACTTCAAGAAGACCATCACCATGCCCGGCCTGAACGGCTTTGCCGGACTCAGCACCACCAACAACTCCATCAGCGCTTCCAACTTCAGCGATGGCACCAACTTCCACACCACGTCCACCATCCCCAACAAGTCCCTGGTCACCTTTGAGATTGTAAGTGAAGCGTGTCTGTTTCTGTGGTTTTCAATTGTGATGTGGAAACTCACAGAATGTGAATTTTTATGTTGCAATATGAAAAAATCTATGAAATTCATGAAATCGGTGAAAAGCATTTTTGAATTTCACTGGATGTATAAATGTATAATGAAATATCAATACTAACTCAACTCCCAGGGCAACGTCACCTTCAACACCTTCCTCAACGGCAGCCTGGTCGGCACCTCGTACATTGACAACGTCATCCTGTCGCCCGGCAACAACACCTACCCTCTCCGCGCCCTGATCCAGCAGGGCCCCATCCTCACTGCCGTTCAGTCCGAGCCCTGGTGCAAGGACGGCGTTGTCCCCATGGATCTGTCCGGCAAGAGCGTCGTGAACAACGGCCAGGAGCTCCTGTACTTCTCTGATGCCCTCGCCACCCACAACGCCACCGTCGGCGTTGATCTCGGCACCCCGCTCCGCAAGCTCGGCCTCAACCCCAAGTGCCCCAGTAGCAGCTCTTAAATTGCTTTGACGGCCTCGCCAATCTCACTCGTCAATGCAGTCAACGCTGTCAACCCTTCATTTTTTCTCAACGGATTTCTGGTTTTCTATCATTCGGGCCCAGGACGTGAAATGAGACAACAATAGCATCACATATAGCATCACATATCGCTCACTCATAGCACACCACTCATCATCTCACGCTTTCGCTGTGGTCCCCGGCATCAATTCTTGTCGATTTTTGGATGACATCTGGTTGACCATCTCGACGTTTGTTTTTTTATACACTTTTTATTACCCTTTCTCACTTTTATACCACACCCCTTCAAGGAACGGCCTCGGATCAATATCTCAATGACGCCAGCTAAGACGGGACTTGCTGGTAAAGGACTCCCTTAGCAGACCTTTCCGACTCGAAGGATATATCAACTATCACCTGCATCTCCAGCCCCTTGGTCTATTCTTGTTCCTTTTTTATTATGGATCTTGGGGTTGGTGTTTACACCGCTCGTTCGTTATTCTTTCTGGAGTCTTTTTTTTTTATATAATACTTTTTTTGGATTTCCGCACTCTTTTTACGTCTCTATTTACTGCTCTTTTTTGCAACTCTCTTTTATGTTTTTGGTCTATTTTGCTTTTTTTTTTTGCAACACCCAAGATGATACCTCGGGGACGGTGAATGGGATTTTTCTCGTTCCCTGGATACAAACAGTTGTTAATTGTTTGGTTTATGATTGTGGTACGAATTCGGGGGCAACGATACAATAAAAAATCAGGGGGATACTCAATACCCAACTTAAAAAATAAAACAAATAAAAAAAAGTCAATTAAAAAATACAATAGCAAAACGATGCACAAGTGAATGTGAATTGACCAAAAATGTCAAAATCCAAAACACCAAACTTGCATGTGAATAGTGAGGGGAAGCGGCTATCACGGGTCTCACGGAGATGTGTTGCACTCAACAAAAATGCTCTCAATGCCTTTGTGTGGTTGCGGTGGCAGGGCGTAAAGTGGCACATCACTGAAGGATTTTTTTTCTTTGTCGGCGTCTCCTGCAAGGTCCTGAAAAGGAGGGGGACATGGAATCAATACGAGTTTTCCTGCTGCAGACAAAGGGATCTTGGCCTTTCATGTGAAAATTGGAGAAACTTGGAAAAAGAGGAGGGAGGAGGTGTGGTGGTGAAAACTGTGAAAGAAAAAGGTGTGGTTACCAAGAGGAAAAATGGCTGCAGAAATGCAGAAATGTACGGAGTAGATGTGCAGAAACCAGGACGCAGGATGGCGAACTCACTCATAGGCTGAACCCCCTTTTTTGTGCCAGTGTGTGTCAATGTGCAAATTTGTGCCGACATTTGCCCCGATGAACCGGGTTTGACATGGCACAGTCAATATAAACATCATAGACATAATAAAACGTTGTATTAATTCGTTGTGAAACAGAATAACAGGCACGGGATATAGCATCGTGAAATATCAAGCCGTGTTTTCATCTCATTCATCTGCAAAAGGGGTAGCCAGTAGATTTGCGATATGCACTGATTGATGAGATCCATAATTAATGATATCTTATTGAAATGAGAAGGTCTGTCTGTGTTTACAAGCTTTGAGATTGCGTATGAAATTCGTTGAGTAGGTGATGATGCTGAAGGAACATATATATTAAGGAGGCAGCATGCAATGAATCACAAAAGGTACCAATGAGAGCATTCGAACTGTTTACTGCAAAAGGAAGATTGTTCAGTGCGTTAATTTTTTGTGGATAATTTTATTTTTAAAGAAAATAAATAGACATTGTTTCTCTCGTGATTTTTTTTGTTCGCCTTTTATTTTATAAAGAAAAAAAAAAAAAAAAAGCCGATCGAATTATCAATGAAATTTGAGTCCTCACCAAGTCAATTTATTTCCAAATAATATACCGTAGACTTTCTCTTGCCTGCCTAGCATCACAATCGCGGGAGTATGCTTTTCACATTTGATCCCAAGAGATAGTAGACAATAAAGGCATAACGTAACCAAGGTACCGATGTGCTGTTTTCATTCGCAGCAAGAAACAAAAAGAAGCAGCCGTAAAGTTGAAACGACGTTTTCCCCAACAACCAAATTACATATAAAAAATGACGTGAAAAACTCCCATCCCCTTGCATCTATCGAGAAAACCCTCTATGCTAGAGGGACCCATTTAAGTTTTTTGTTGCTGTTCCAGGGCCATGTAGTAATCTGCGTTACGCTTTACTCCTCGTCCTCTTCCTCGGCGTCTTCTGCTGCCGGCTCCTCGTCGGCAGCCTCCTCTTCCTTCTCCTCAGCGCCGTTGGTGTCGGCTGCCGCAGCGGCCGCCAGGGTCGCCGGGTCGGCAGAACCGCCCTCCTTCTCCAGCTTCAGCCACTCGTCCCACGCGGGGAATAGCTCGTCGTCCTCGCCGGGCACGGCAATCATCTTGGCGACGCGGCCCTTCTTGGACTTCTCGATGCTCTGCTTCCAGTCGGCAACGACGGCCGGTGCAGCGCTGGGCTTGTAGGTCTGGGCGAAGAAGGCGGCCTCCGTCAGACGGCCCGTCTTGGTGAGGGCGTCAATGCAGCCATCGACATCGCCGAGCAGCCAGCGGCAGTTGAAGGCGACGTTGTAGGCGCCGGCCTCCACAGCCAGCTTGTCGAGGTCCTCGAGGCCCTTGCGGTTGCCCGTGGAGCTGTGCAGCAGCAGGAGCGAGCCCAGGTCCTTGGAGTGCGTAAACGACTCGGTGGCCAGGTTCACGTCCCATGCCGTCAGTGCCGCATCTATATTTTGTGAAGATAACGTCAGTACCGCGGCAAAAAAAGGCCGAAATGGCCGAACATTACAAAAAATGGGGTGATTTTGGGGTAATTGGAGCTCGCAAAAAGAGTCCCAGATCGGAAAAGCAAGTAAGGGGGGGGGGGGGGGGGGGGGGGAACGGAAAAGAAAAAAAAAAAAGAAAAAAAAAAAAAAAAAAAAAAAAAAAAAAAAAAAAAAAAAAAAAAAAAAAAAAAAAAAAAAAAAAAAAAAAAAA